>JAMBLF010000922.1:0-171049 GCA_030578115.1 Leucoptera coffeella
CGACTACATTAGCATTTGTGAAAATAGGTACACTTCTAATTAATTAAGCAGACAAGTTTCTCGTTGCATTTGAGCAAATACAAACCGTTGTACTATTACAAAACAAACAAAGATAGTAAGTAGCGCACTATTCGAGATAGCAAAGAGGGCTTTGTGCGAGTGGCGATGGCGTTATCTCATTGGGATCACTCCGCACATGTTCGCGTCATTTGAGAATCTCTTCTGCGGGCGACGGTCTATTGCTCTGATGCAATGCGCCCAGCGCAGGCGGATTGCATCGCGAGTGCAGTTCGGGGAAGGAGCGAGGCGTTGCGGAGATGGACGAGCCGTCTAGCCCCGCCCCGCGCCGCATAGGAAGTGTATAATTAGCGTGGGCTGCGAAAGGTCATTGTCACACCGCCATCCGTATTGGAACCAGATTCCGAAGGGCTGATCGCTTTCTAACTCCATAGGTGTCAGAAATACGAGAACACTATTTGTTTTCGATTTGTTTGCTTGTGACACTTCATACCGTGGTGCGAGTCAGAAATAATATGAACATGAAACAATACGGATTCCATAATAGTTTGTGTCCCGCTTCAATAAAATAAGTAATTTGAGACTCCGCAATAAAATTGCATGGTTTAATATAATATCCGTGAGAAGTATTTTTTACGTCGAACCAAGTTAAAGGAAGGTTGGCCGTTGACGCGTTTAATTTTAGTCAGCCCATAAAACAAAGAGATGCGAACGAAAATAAACACGATCGCCCAAATAGCTACCGACTGCACACTAATGAGCTTTTATGAGTCGGTTCCACGTTTCACTATCAATGCAAATTTCTTTTAAGGCGTTTGGCATCAGGGTGGCATGGGAAGGGCGCTCGCTCTACCTGCCGAGGAGCCCTTTCTGGGAAGCGGCTCTCAAAAAACGGTTCCCACATCGAAAGCCATCGCATCTCTCGAGAGGGGTGAGCCCAAAAGGTTTTTGTCTGCACTTCTATTTGTGGTGTGCGAGCGCACTTCATAGTTAAGAGCGCTCGTAAATCCACATTCCCAGGATTGCGCCCCGTCGACAATAACTTGTGCAATTCGGAATAAATGATCGAGATTAGCTCGTGTGCCTAGAACCGGTCGCTGGGCCCGTTTCGGAGCAACCGCTGCTTACGTCGCTAAGCTAGAGCTAATAGGGAGTGACGGATATTCAATAGGCCGCCACGACGTTGGTGGAAAGGCGGAGGCTTCGGGGCTGTAAGGTGAGCCTGCGTCGCCCGGGTCATTCGATATCATTTATGCACTTCGCTTAGCCATAGAGGCGGGTTAACTATACGCAGCAATCGAACGACTTAACAATTGATTTCCGTCTTAGACATTTCAAGTTAGAAGTGCTTTCGTATCTGTGTTCAGAACCATTTTCTACGACACAATAATACTAAGTAGAGTTAATAAATATTATGGGATACGTAATTGAATAACTCGATAAAATCCAACTATCATGCGGGCAACGCTTGACTGTGATTTGCTACCATTCTTAGAATTCTAAGTTAGCCTTCATTCAATTGTTAAGGTATATTACTAAGTAATTACATTTAACTACATAATGCAAAAATATGTATAATGTTGCTAACTATAATACAAATCTCAGATATTTTAAATCCTGCATATAAGTTGATTAGTTAGTTATTTATGAAAACTTTAAAGTAGTTAATATAGTTAATTCCGTTGAATCTGCGTGTGGTTGGTCGTAACACTAGTCGCAGACTAAACAAGTGAGGAAAACTTTACGAACCTCGTATGAAAACACATAAAAACAGCCGCGTCGAATGTTTCTAACAAAAATCGAATTAATTACGGTCAGGGAACAAAGCGCCTGTCAGCTCGGTTAATTGTGCTTGGTAAAAAGTTGGTAGGTGAACTGAAGTGGAATCGATAAGGGTTTATCGGTCATTGCACCCGCTACACCCAAATTTCTTGAAATCACAAATTCATTATTCCGTAATTTTACAAACAATATGAGACAAATAGGATTGTACGATAATATATATTGATGCTTATTTCGTGTAATAAAAGTATGTAAGTATTTGCAATTGCAATAATTTCGGATCAAAGTTACTTATCCTAGAGCAGGCCCGCACCACGCTGAATCGAAATAATCGTGTTTGTGGTCTCCCGCGGAATGCTCTAGCTTTTTTCTTCGCTGGCTCGCTGTAAGGACTCGGAGAACAGGTTTTAAAGCCAAGATAACGTTCAGTAATGCATCATTCTGTAGATCGTTTTTGTTGGGTTATAAAGGAGCGGCTGAGCTTTCAATGATACCGCTCTTTAATCATTATTCTATGGCAGGATTACCAGCGTAATGAGTGTGGGAATTACTATGTTCCTTGCGTTGCTTTATATTTTATCATTAGACTATACTTGTAACGATTTTGATACAAAAACATCTTGTTAACGCCTAGGTACACTGTAACAGTATTAAACAAAATCAGTACATTCCGTGCCTGGAATTTGTAAAGATTGCAAAAATTCCATTTTACGCTCACTAGCTAGGAACCACTACGTACGTAAAATAACTTATTTATAAACCATACACAGCTACTTCCAATAGTTTTAGGTTTCAAAGGTACAAAATAAAATTATTGGATTTTATTGTCAATACATAGAAAGTAGGTTCCTACGACAATATTAGGTCCGACTAGTAAACATTTTAGCGTCTACCTACTGAAAATAATACTAACTACCTACACATTCTTTTACATCATTAGTCGAGAATCCTCTTATTTAAACAAATGCAAACCTACTTGCAATAACATTCTTAAAACTTCTCTCTGGCCAATAATTCAATCAAATGTTAGATTGCCGACTTGTTAGCAAATCAAACAAAATCAAATATTATAATAAACAATAGAATGAGAAACAACTTACGGACTGTGACTTTCTTAGGGTCATATTGGTCAACAGCTTCACCCAGGCGCACAATTCTGAGTTGGGCGACCTTGGAGCGCTCCGTGATGCCCTGCAGCTGCGACGTGAGCTCGCTGAAGATGTCCTCGGCGAAGAGGACCAGCGAGGCGAGCTGGCGCAGCGCATTGCTCAGGGTGCAGTTGGTCACCGCCTGCAACTCATTATCCGACACCTTCGGCCTCCCGCCTTCATCTCGCAGGCTAGTCCGTGACAAGAACCGAGGCTCCACCACGCGCTGCACGAATGGCATAGCGCTACGAGTTCCACATCAAAGCCTTGAACGAATCACTCGGCCATCACAGTGATTATCGCGGATTTTTAACAGACATTCGGCACAACACAAAAAAACGCCAGGTAAACTGCCACTTTTAAATAACCGAAACTACATGCTGACCGGTAAACTTTCTATATTCAATCTGCGCGAGTACAATTCATTGAAACATTGTGAATCACTTTTATCTCATATGTACCTTAATTACTTATAAAAAGTTCAATAAAGTTTTATCTTATTTTACGAGATACCGCCATAGTTTATGACTGACAGCGGCGTGCACATCTTCCCCGAGCGAAGGCAAGTTGCCGAATGAACGGTGTTGCCAGACCTGTTCTAAAGTTAAAGCGTAGCTGACTCGATTGCGAAATTTATTTCTGTCATCATGTACATTATAAAAATATACAAAATAAAGGAATTCTTTAAAATAAATGTATTCACTTTAAAGCAAAGTAAATAACGTCAAACGTATCTTTTTGAGAAAATTTATTAATTACCATACTGCGCATAGTAATTCAGCTCATAATAAATTTTAAAATCAATGTACTTCAAGATTGTTGATAGTTCACTTTAACGTAATCAGAGACTTTAATGACAATAATATATTGCGAAAAATGCTTTATATACAACGAAAAGTGAATCACAGCTACACAAAAACATAATTAATCTAAAGAATATTATTATCATCGCGCCACAATTTAATACTTAATTTCGTTTTGGTCTGCTAGATAGTTTGTAAGTATTATTATTGTATATATGTATTTGTATTTTATAACATTTGGTGAATGGCTTATGCACCTTTGCAATCACTTTGTATGTAAAAAATAAAAAATAAATGGAAAATACTATGTGCAATATCAAAGGATGATTTATTTACGGGGTATTTTTGAAATGCTTTTATCTTTTATATAAAGTTATTTAATAGATAAACTGTTTTATTAGAAATATTGTGCTTTAATATATTATAGGTAGTAAATTAATAATAAGTAAATTCGCCGTAGCTCAGTTGTTTGGCGCTTTGTATCGGTGGTACAGGGTTCAAATCCCGCTTGAGTATTAACCAATGGAATGAAGTTTTATGAATTTATATGTACATTTTCGTAATAAAAATACATTTACGAAATGAGTCGAACACTACGGTTAGGGAAATCATCGTGAGAAACCCGAACAGGTAATAGTTAGTGCTTGTAAATAGCGGCATGGCTTACCACCTGTCACATTAAGTACTATCTGGTTAACACGTGGGTTCGAGGTTTCCATAGAATTACTACCTTTGCTATTGCGGAAATGGACATCAGAACCTCTGACTACCTTGCAAGGGTTAATGGTTGTGAACGCGTTTGTCTTTTGTTTATATTATAGGCATCAAAATAGACTGACTATAGTTCTATACGTATACAGTATAGATTTCTAATATATAATATTACATCATTAATTTTTTTACATCACGTTCGAAGAAAAACCATGCAGGGGTGAATAAATTTGTTAGTATAGAAATTACTTAATTACGAGGATATCATCATTTCCTGGTAACATTGATCTGGTCAAATTTTATGAATGAAGTTTAGTGGTGCGCGCCATCTAGTACAAATAACGAGAACTATTTTCACTTTAAGACGTTCTGTCATAAATAACGAGTAGTTCCTATTTTAGTAAATAGATGTCGTACAATGGTATGCATAATATTTTCTGAGAATGCTAATTGAGTATAATAAAATTTATATCAGTAGAGTGGATAAATAATAGTCGTATACATTACACTCCTGCCTCCATAGGGATTGGTAGAGATCGCGGCTCTCTAATTTTCCAAACTTAGCAATTCAGTTACGTTTCATTTGCATCCATTTACCTTTTAGATTTAATTAAAATGATACGAATGGGTGTTTCAAAAGAAAAAAATTGTTTCGTAGACAGGTTACGTTGAAATTAGGTGTTACCAATTTCATCGGTCTTCGCCAACCGTATTACTACTTCGCATGTGATGAAGCTGATAGTTTCGGTGGGAGGGTGGAAGCCACGAATGGTCATTTTTTATGACATACTCTTCGGGAGGAAACTATCGTGAGTTATCAATTCATAAAAATAAAAAAGATGCGAGTAGAAACATTGGGTATTTATTGAGTAAACAGATACATCAAACAAACCACTTATTTTAATTGCTTAATTAGTAACTTTCCTCAAAAATACATAGCACTATGAAATATTTGTATACAATACAGGAGTAAAAGAAATTCTTAATATTACTAAACGTTCATACTGAACGACAAATCAGTTGTCAGTTTCAATTATTTGTATGATACGCTTTTGTTTCTCGATATGATAAGTTTTTGTTGCTTTTAGGGATAATAATATGCTTTTTATATGTTTAGTATAATAATATATTATATGATTATAATTAAAGAAATAACATGACATATTTTATTATTATACTCGCATTGTAGTTAAGTATTGCAAACTAATAAATATTTTAACCTATGAATTAATTAATTTGGCAATTAAATCTTATACGTTAAGTAGGTAATAGAGTTATCATACAACAGGTCTTTAATAATAAAAAGGCAATTCCTTATTAAATACATTTCAACTATAACGTTCAAACTTTTAACAAACCTCCTTACTTTTACGAGTATTTAAATGGATTTAATGAGATACACTCGATCCTATATTGTATCGTAATATTTTAGCTAACTAGATAAACAGGTAGGTTGGTATACTTTTAAATAATATTTGACTAAGTTCATTATATGTATAACATCGATATACATATTCTTTCTTAACTGATATATTTCGGTGTTCTAATATATTTAGTTTAGCATTACTATATTTTTTTAAATACATAATTACTATGCGGTTGGTTAAGTTTATTACGATTATACATATATAGTACTATAGTCTGGCTAACGAAAGTAGATACTGGATAATTTTGCAAACTTTTTATATGACAACACTAAAGTGTTCCTACCATCGGATATTTACCCTACAATTTGGGGTATTTGAAGTAGAAAGTACTTAGGAACAAGTAATTACAAAAAGGCATTTTTAAAACTAACTCATTTTGAACATTTTATAAAATGAGTTTTAAAAATTCGTACGTCTGCTAAAATTGTGTTAATCGAAAATAAGTTTCGTATCTACGTGTTGGATCATTTCAAGAGCTACAGTAAGCCTTACGTTGGTCTAATAAATAGCTTAAGTAATTAGGTACACTATGTATTAACTAATTAGGTAGGGAAAAACTTAACAATTTTATTTAAAAAAAAATTAATTTGTGTCTATTTTCCGAAAAATTTGGTAAAATCAGAATTAGTGTATGGTATTCCTATTTCTGACGCCGAAGTTGGCGTGTTGTTGATGTTTCTTTATGGTTCTTTATGGTTGACTTGCGTAAAATTAGGTTAGGTTGACTTGCGTAAAATGTCTTGATATTTTCTTATTTTAATTAAGTAAGTACATTATTCGTATAAGTTATTTTTTGTTTGTTCTTTTTGTTTCTTTAATACGCTACAATGGAAGTGTCCGTATCCGTGTAATGTTTGGTATGGAGTTAATAAAGAGATAACAAAGTTATATAAGCTACTTTTAATCACGTCATAACGCGGACAAAATTGCAAGTATCCCACTAGTAAAATAAAAATAAATGTCAAAGTATCAAAGTGAGTTGTTCCGACTTTCCTTTTTATTTTAGGGTTGCAATGCTAATATATTTTAAATTTGCCGCGCTTTTTCAGTATCTACTTTCGTTAGCCAGACTGTAATAGCAAGCACACATACAATTTCGAGTTGAGTAATAACTATTTGACATTGACACTTTGATGAATTAGTGTTTAATATTATAAATAATCGTCATTAATTATTTCAATAAACACAAGAATTTTGGTTGTTTATACGTGTACACATACATGCATACAGTTTTCAAAGTTCCCCACTTGTCCCAATCCAGGCTTACCACTTTCATAGAAAACACGTCATTGGATATTTGTAGTTAATTATAATTAGTATATTATCATACTCAATTACATTTAGTTTGTATTATATGCATTGAAGAACAGCATATTTCATGATTGGTGTTCATTTTAGTTACAGACACAAGTTTTTTTTACAAAAAATAATAAGTAACTAATTAGTTCAGCTACAGAATATATATAAACCATAGGTACATATCGTTTTACTGATATTCGCTGACAAATTAAACATTTTTATGCATATTATATAAATAGACATGCGCTGGTTTTATTCTCATAGCAACAGGTTAGAAGCAATGAAATAGAAGACACACAGAAGGAAACTATACTTTCCTCCATCTCAAAATACGATTATTTAACTAATTTTGTGCGGTAAGCGACTTGTATTAACTATCTTTCAAAAAGATACGACATAATTATTCTACGATTCATACAACATATTAAAAACAATTACTAAATACCTGGAGGGTTGCAGTAAGGATGTTTATAAAATAAATAAATTAAGTATGCTTGTACCCGTATGATAATTTCTTAGCTGATTTGGATACTATCCATGATTAAATAATGATTAAGACGACTGACTGTGGGAAGGTTTATGAGCTTAAAATAAAGGTCCAAAATCGAATCCTGCTCGTAATGTTAACTGATATTCACTTATGTTTAATATTGATAAATAGGAAATTTAAGTAACAATTAAAATAAAGTTATTAGACTGATATGTACAAAATAATTACTACCGCATTAAAATATGGATATTGATTATTTTGTTCCTTTGGTCCGGTCGCTCAATAGTCCTATAACAATAGTCAATAATAGTCGGTCCAAGTAGTTCGTGGTATAAAACTGTCTATTGCTGCTAGGGGTCCACCTCGTGGCACACCTCCATGTAGTTGGGGTCGTGCATCACGTCCTTGATCATTGCTTTCAGTATGGGGTATCGCGGGAAGAACGGGTAGTACTTGGTGCTCTCATATTCAGACTGGAACAGAAGAAACAAAAGCGACATATTAGTACCTATCCCTCATATCTATATCATATAGTATATATTTGCCTATCCCTCCAGTGCCTATATAAGGCGATACGGTTCATTACCTCTCACGTTGGGTGCTGTCTATCTAGTGAAACGCGGGTTTTCGATAACAGGCACTGAGGCCTCTGACTACCCCGCCTTAATAAAAAGGGAGTGTGTATACATAAGTCGTGAAGCGTATGTTTATGTGACATACATATTAGTAAATAAGAAATTAACTAAGATGAGGGCTAAATAAGCCTTATCATTAGACACGTTCAGTGATGACTATTTTGGTCTATGCATCTATTTCAGAGATGTGCCTTTAAACCTCAGACTATTCATCTCACGATGGCACGTAACTGCCGTGTTATAGATGTATTTATTTCAAAGGACTTCTGGTAAAATTCTAACTCACCAGTGGCGTGAACCTATTAAGTCATTATTCTATTCCATTCCTAGTTCCAATGTACATCCTATTTTCTCTACCGACCCTGTATTATCTAACACTACTAGATACTTAAACTGTGAATCAGATGGCTTACCTTTAACATTTTTATTAAGTTTCTTAAATTGGTGTATTTCTTCAACAGCCGATACAGATCGTGGAGCATTTGCGTGTTTTGTTCCTCGATCTGTAGAGTGGTCATACCTGGAATATGTAGACGATAATGTTTTGAAACATCCAATAATAAAATCAAAGACATACTCGTAGTTATTTATTGACCCTTGCACTTCATTAATACATCATTTATTCTATATTGTAACAAGATGGCGTGTTTACCTTTGTTACTTGTGCTTCGTTATAGTGTTTGTACTTTGAGTTGAAAGTTGCAAAACTTGTGGCCATGGTATGCAAGCCAATTTAATCATGCCACGATTCGAAAAAAAGGAATATGACGAATGAAATTTTACCGGTGTTAGTTTATATGGCTTTAGCTTATACCTATTATATGAATCTATCCTGTACTTAATTCCTTCGTTCAGTGTTGCACTGACTCACCAGAATACATAGCGGAGTAATCCTCCCTGGCCAGCGTCTCTTCGGCCACTTTGGTGGAGGTCTTCACTCCCTCTGCCGTCTTCTGCGTCTTGTCCAGCAGCGAGCAGGCCCTCATCACGAAGGCCGCTATCGTTTCGGATTTCTCCTGCTTGGGCACCTCCACCAGCGCCCAGTATCTCGTCTCCAGGACTATGACTTCCTGAAAACGCGTATTATGAAGTGTGAAATATTATATTGTTGAACTTATAATCATACCAACACTATTTCTTCTCTATCGTTGATAAACAACATAACAGTGACGAATACGCACTGTCATGTCTGTACCTATACGATAACAGAGCGTGGAGGACGGATACGGAGCACAAGTAAGTTGGATGCTATCTGGCAAATAGCTACAGTCATGTCCACAAGAATCAAAGGAAAATCGATTTTTGTCACACAGCTTCTTGTATCGTAGATATGTTATGTATTAACATGACTAGCTACAACAAGTAGCTATTCAAAAACTACAATCTCGAGGTTCTTAGTTTCATGGTTAATTAGTCTTTCACAATGAACTTATTTGTGCGACGAAATTACTTTTAGTTTGCCTTTCGTAGTTTTGGTTACCAATTCTGGGACGTAGCGCCTGTTTCATAAAAGTCCTTTTTACGGGAGACACAAAAATGCTGAATTTTGCTACGCGAGAGTTCCCAGGCGTATGCGAGAGCAGTTGCGAGTAGGTAACGAAATAAAGTTCCAGCTTTTGCTACTAGCTAAATTCACGAGAGTGGAGTGAAAGGCTGAATTTCCGAATAAAGTGGTATTTTAGTGGCTATTCGTTTATACGTATAAATTCGTATTCCACTTTTTATTGCCACAAAATACTGATAAGTATATAAACGATGTTTATGTATGCTATAATCGATTGTAAAGAGAAATCTACCGCATGTATGCACGTCTCCGGGACTTTGCCCACCTCAAATGGAAGAAAGATGTGTAGCTATGCTGCTAAGCACAATTTTAGTCCCAGCATAGAGTCTAGTATACAATAGTTGTCGTGACGGGCAGCCTGATAATAAATCAGCAGAGGATTAGCTAGATGTCACACTGCCGCTAGTCCAGTGCAACAGAGCAACTAGGCCACATTGGCTCCATTGCAGTAGGCTAACTCATGTTATGTTCAAGGATCCTTTATAGTAAATGGCTCTCCCAGAGATTTCAGCATTCAATAAACGGTATTTGAAGTTACGGTATTGAAAAATGTTAATCAGACTTTTGAATAAAACTTTAGCTTAACTGAAATTTGTAAGTACAATTAATGCATAAAATAGATTTGAGATAAGTAAGAAAGAGAGTAATAAGATAAGTTATGTGGTGTCTTATGTGGCCTTATAGAAAGGTTGGCAACGATATCGTTCTACATCAACATACTCAATCCAGAATACTGAAAATAGTGAAAAATCTATTTATCAAAGATGCCTTCTTTTTGTATCCTGTACTCTCGAGACAAGAGACATTTTTTCATCTGGAATATTTGTGACCAGCTCTCTAATGAATATTAGATGACGACCTTCATCAATCAAGCAGAGGAACAGATCTATGCGACCCAATGCGGGACTTATATATTTCATGTTAATTACATTATAACAAGGTACAAATAAGATACAAATTCTTATAGGTACATTGTGCATTGTTTTCGATTTTATTTTACATATGAATTTAATTAGTTTACATATAAAGCTGTGTATAAAACATTTAAAAATTGGAAACTCGTTCAGTTTTTCTCTCCTTTTATCTGAATTATACAATAGCATCGAAATAGCAATTCTATGAATAGTATAAACAAGGGTAGTGTATGAGTTTCAGCATACGCGCGGACTGCGGCCACAATGCAATGCCTAGTCCAATAAATTGTGGGCCAGCACTGAGCGGCCCTTGCGGCGCGGCTGAGTAATGGCACGCGGACACTGCTTGTTCCACTGAGGTACTTCAGGTATAACATTCTAATTAGCCTTTAGCGTTGCTCTTCAGAAGCTGAGCACATAGCGCCTTAATCTGTCCAAAAGCGTAGATAAATTAATAAACATGTTATCGCCGTTTTGTTATTTTCGAGTGCTTGCAATTTCTCATATTAAATATGAAACTTTTGAGTCACCGAAAAACAACACTGAAACAGTTGACGCCTTATTTGCATTCCTTTGAAAATATTATCATAATGGTTATTACACAGAATATTTAAGAGATGAGGCCCCTTGAATAGGTGATATTACTCGAATGCCACAACAATGAGCCCGCCCACGCGAGGATTACTTGTATGCTAATGAATTGGAACAGATGCGAAGATACGCGGCTCACGAGGAGCTGTCACGTTTGATGGTTCCGTGTACTCTTCGTGAGTCAAGGGGAAGGTCAGCCATTCATCCCACGAGTGTAGGCACCACTCTCGTGAGTAATGGTATAAACCTCACCAATGCACACGTCACATCTGTTTCCCTATAGACAATTGACGATCCCAAGTTTACTTAATAATCGATCAAGTAGTTCGTCCATGACTTGTTTACTACTAAATACTATACTATACTACTACTGTTATACTTATTACTAGTAATACATTGTTACTACTTTTTATTGTATCGTTCATTGTCATTCCGACATAATCCGCAATGTTCAAGCTGATAGTCTAGTTTGAAGGCAGACTGAAAAAGGCGCAGACTGTATTAGACAATTTTCACGGAAATACAGAAGCTCATTGGGGAATGTATAATATTTTTCTCCTTAAAGCGGTATGTATTATGATTGGGTCCGTGCTAGTCTGGACCCTGAGGCTAATCGCCTAAATATCCACTTAGTCGTAGTCGCATGGGATGCCGTCGTCTCGGAATTACTGCCAAGTTTCACGTCACAAACTATTTTACGTCCCCAGTCTATGCCCAGTGCTTCGGATTATGGATGCTTAACTTGCGCTGCGATTTCTGATTCAATGTTTTCATGTTTGGGCTATAGTTTGCTATAGACTATAATAGGTCCTTAATTCGATAATATAATTATATTCTAGTAGTGAATGTATCTATGAGCGTTTTAGTATTCCTATCTATGCATGCTGAATTAGGTGGTGACATAAATTTGAAGATGCTCCGGTTTGAAGCATGCATTGCAATTACGAAAGATAGCAGAGTAAAGTTCCGAAACTTTAATACATTTTATTCGTATCTCTAGGTAGATTACCTACCTACACCACAGATAATATAATAATACTATATACGATGCTCAAAGCTAACAACATAATACTATATAAGTTATCTTGGGGCATCCTCCTGAGCATCTACGGACCTTGATCATCCCCTTGAGGCGCTTGTACCTCCGATACACGTTCCGGTCGTTCTTGCTCTTGAGGTACTTGCCCATGAGGGCCACGAGCGCCTGCTTCGCCGTGTCGTAGTTCTCGTCCACCTTGACGCGCACCGCCCGGATCTTCTCGTTGGTCTCTATCACTTCTTCCCGCGTCTGCCCGCCTGCGAAGCACGCGAAGAAAAGGGCATTCAAGTTAGGAGTAAATGGTACACTGGCTCATGTGCTAGTCAAAATGATCATAAGAATGACACGAGCAATGACTCTACCTGACTCTTCGTGACGAGATTACTAAAGGACTAATTGTGTATGAAATCGATTAGGACATGATATGCCGATGATCATAATATGCCGATTGATCAAGGGGATTATATAATGAGACAAATATAATATATTGTATTATTATTTTAATGTGTTCTTTAGTAATTTCCTATTTTTTCCCAAATATAATCAAAACTATTTGCGAATATGTGCAAAGTAGACAATCGGACAAATAGCTCCAACAACGAATCACACATCAGCAACCTAATGAACGAGGTAAATTAGTGCGTGTGATACGTGATCGGAAAATCTATTCATCGTTAAGGAAATCTGCTGCACTGCTATATTCGTTAGTACCACTGCCGCTTTCACTAAGGAAAAAAGCAGTGCCCCTCGTAGTATTCGGTAGAAAAGAATCAAATGTAGTTTACACCTCATCGTCATAAAAAGCAAACCAATTATGATTATGAATTTAGATGTTCATTGTGATAACCTGGTTAGGTTAGAGAGTTATATATGAGATATTATGTCTTTTTGTTTATCTCCATCCGGAAAGGGATTAAATGACATGAAAATGTATGTATCTCTAGCGTGTACGTGTAAAAGGCGGTACTCACTGGCGGTGCCCTCGTCGGTGACGTCCTGCACGATGCGGCGCACGCTCTGCGTGAACTTGCCCACGATGCGGGCGCCCCCTGCAACACATGCAGAACAGTTAGGCCGGATGGGAAGCAGCCGCCGCAGATAAGAGACGCCGAGGGTACTGTGCCTATTCCTATATGCAGCGTTGTAGGAAAAGTTTGTATACAAACTGGGTTCTCAATAGAGTTTCTCTAGTTGTTTTAGTTCGATTCAAAATAGGCGACTATCGAACTATACTTAGTTCTTTATGAGCAATAAGATAAAAGGTTTGAGATAGAATCTCTTACTAATTAATTAATCTAAATGCGAAAAATGCGTCTGCGTAACTGTTTATTTTTAATGCTGTCAAAAATTATAGATATACATACACATATTCACTCTTCTACTTCCCTAACGGGATATGATTATAAATTTATAAAGGTCGGTGTTTAACTTTTAATCTGCTAGTTATTTAAAGTGAGTCTGATATTGTTAAGATAATTCAATTCACAGATCAGCAAGGGACTGAAATAATAGTTCCCAGTAGAGCTCCAGTCGTATTGTGATGCTTTGGTACAGTTGGAGTTCTCAATAGAGGAGCTAGACTCCATGTCATCGCTCTCAAAGAGGAGTGAAGGCGCCTGTGACGAGAGCAGGAGGAAGCATCTTCCACTTGATTGGAATTACTTTGGGAACTCTTCAAGTTTGCAATGCGGGAATTCTGCGATTAGGGAATTGTGCTGTTGATATCCCTTATATGGGTGTTTAATTAGGTTGTTTTATAGTATATTAGTTTCATTAGCTACATTGAACTTCGGCTTATTATTTCAACAGTATTCTGATACTGAGTATATATGTTTACAGTAGAATTAAGAATTATTCCTCGTATTAATATGATATAATGATATTTCAGGACCTTTCTTTATTGTATTATAATGTATGAAAATGATGATCGGGAACGGATGTGAACTGTATTGATTAAAGAGAATGAAAAGTTTCTATATAGACAGAAAAACTGATCACTCCTAGTGGTCAACTTTTACCCATCCTCTACTAGACAAAGTTAAATGACTCTTGCCGCAGTATAAAAAAAATTCAACGTGGACAAATTTTGTACATTGTAACAGAACACAATCAGCAATCCCTAAAAACTTTCCCCAGTTTGAGGGTCCCCCACCTCGGCTGCAGGGGACTCCCATCAGGTGGTACAGAGGGGCGGCGCAGAGACGCTAATGGCCCTCCATAGAGGTGGTGGCGAGTGATTGCTTCGGCGGCTTGTCATCTGCCGACCCTCAACGCTGCCCCTGCCGCCCTGATTGCCTGCATTGTCATATGGAGGTCAACGGGACACGATGGTATGTCATGGAGAAATATGGGTTTCTTATTTTTAAATTGTTTTGTTGATTGAGAAAATTTTGTGTTTCCGAGCTTTTGTAGATAGGAAGTGCAAGTTCAAAAGGCAAGGTAGTGAGGCCTTCGCTTATTTAAAAAAACAACTAGCTTTCCATCTAGTGAATTGTATAATCATCATGTTGTTATTTTAACCATAAGGGCTATTCCTCATTAAATATCTGATAATTTCACATCAATAACTTCGTTATAAGTTGGAGCCCTTTGCAGGAATGAACATGCACTGCGAACCAATCGAACTCGGCGCAGCAAAGTCTCGCAGAAGCGAAATGGATTTCAACGCAAGTTTTGGCATGGCGAAACTCTAGCTGAGTTCAAGAATGTTCACAATAGAGTTGCGTAACACACAGACCACGGGGAAGTGCTCGGGGCCGATTAACTGCCGAACTTAGCGCCCATCGAGAGAGATCCATCCTAGGCGTCTTCGAGAAACTATCTCATATCTAGTCACCCGGCACTAATGGGAACGAATATTTTGATTGGAAGCGTGTGTGCTCTCGTGTTCTGTTAAATATAAAGTTAGCTGTTCAATAAACATTCCTCATAGGCCGGTCACATTTAAGTTTGTCTAAATATATTTTGTGACAGAAAATTGATTTTGCAATAACCATATGAGTAGTTGAGCTACATAATGTACGTTATAAACGGATCGAGATAATTAAAACTAGAAATACTTAATAAGATCATAATAAGGATGTGTGTATGGGTTTTTAATGAGATATGGCTTAACGAGGACCACAGGGGCAGAGTCGTGATTTCCTAGAACTGCCGGAGGCACTGAGCCAAAAGCCTGAAGCCTTAACAGATCTAGGCTATTGCGTTCGTGAGCCATCACTCTTCGTTGGCGATCGCATGGCGTGACTTGATGCGCACGCTTATGGGGAATTGAGAAACATTCAATTCTTAGCTGAATATAAAGAAATTGCACATCGGAATCTCAATTAATTGAAATACCTACATTCGCGTGCACTATGGAAGACAAGGTTGCGATAGTTGACATTTCGCCTCTCCGTATACCTTTCAATCAAGTTGATTAGAAAATTGAACAGCCATTGAACGCCACTAAGACATGTGTTACTACATTTCGCCTTGAGAGTGATCTCGGGTGATGTGTGAACTAAGTTACTAATTTAGAGCTCAAGTAATACTTTTTTGTTGATAATTCGCAATAATGTCATGGTCTTACCGCTTATTGTGCAGTTTTAGAGCTAATTATCGTTGCTATAAATCTTAAGGTAAATGGAGTTATATGGATATTGCAAAATATGCTGCTGGTAACGAATAATAAGTTGTAAGCCGCCCAATTTAACTCCGGTAATCTTCGTATCTATGAAACAACTTTAGTTTAAACAAACATTATTAGAACTATTACACATCCTGTAGAATGATAATGCCTGTGATAATGCTAATATTATATAATTTTATTGACTTAGATTGAAGCCTATAAGTTAGCAAATAGTTTGTTACCGTAAGTCATTAGGTTGATGAAGTAATGCCAAAAACCTATGAAACCTTTTAAGGTCAAGATTGCCAAGGCGGATTAAGGTTTGAAAATGTGTGTGCGAAACACAATCACGATGATCACAGGTTTTTGCAGCACCATCATTATCCGCGGATTAGACACGCAAATCGTGGAACCACATCTCACACAGACGCACGGTGACCTTGGTTTTCCTCATTATCTTTGAGTTTACAACAAAGACATGCTTGAGTGTGTTCCTAGGAATTCGACACAGCTTTTTCACCAGTACATCCTTATTCTTACTGTAGTTTTCAACTCACAACAAACAAATTATTAAGTGATCGTTGTATTATGTATGCCGTATATGTTAATAAACATACATGTATGTACTCGTATGTGTATTTAATGTTACCATAACTATCAACAGGTCTCCGATATCATGTGAAGGTGTAAATTGAAATTCAGGGTAGAAATATCACTATTTCAATTGACAAGACCTTGGAGACAGTAAATCCTCGCTCCTTTGTAAAGTCACTATTAGTAACAATTTCAGTAACTGCTTTAGTCGATTATCCCATTTCCCAGCCAAATAAACGCTGATTCGTGGGAACAAAAAAGTTGATCTGTTAGTTTATCTGTTCAAAGTGGAATGAGCTCTAATGGTTGAGAGGAATGGAAAGTTCTCTCAGTACCTCTTCTGCGTCTCTCGGCTGAACTAATAAATTGTATTCCTCTTCGTGTGTGTAAACTAGTTCCAAGTGAGCGTGCACCACTTTCGCATTCAGATGAGCCAAATAAAACCTCATGCAGTCTGCATTGCACAAGGAGAAACGAAGTGGCTGCAGATTTTGGTATAATCCACTGACCTTTGTAACACTAGTGTAATATTTGCACTGCGCTATGGTAAAAGTCAGTGCGTACGCCTGACACTAATTCGAAAAGTTTGGACACAACTCATCAAAAGTGCATTTATTTTATCATTCATCACTGAGCTTAGACCTTAGCTATGATAATTTATTTGAAATAAAAGAATATATACAGTAAAGCATCAAGATAACAAGTGCACTATCAGATTGCATCCAACGAGAACGAGGTCAATTGTATAAAGAAGATGTGTTTTACGTCTGTTTTATGACTGTCATGTTCAGTTAGGTAGGTGGATGCATCGGTCCAGAAGCGATAAAAGGACACTAGGACATGTACATATAAGCAGAGTCGTCATACTGCCGTCTCCTCTCGCCGGCGGGGTTAACATAGTCCGGAAACATATGGATGTAACGAAGTTAGATTCACACCGAGTATTTCTTCCGAGTTCCAATTGAAAAGCCGCTCCGAGTAAATGGAATTGAAAAGTGCTTCAGTTTGTGGAAATCAAATATTGTTGATCAAAGAACAAATATTTTGTCAATTTATAGAGATAAATGGTATTTTTGCCAGGATTTAATAGTTTGATGGCAAAAAGTAATCGATGACAAAATTGCCATAATAGTATTATGAGAGGCACAATAAGTGAAATCAATTGTTTTAAAACGTATGTCTTTAATATATGTTTAAATTAATTATTTTTATTATATTAGATATTATAATAAATTCATACAATTATTTACATGTACATATATTAATGAACAATGGTACATAACAATAACTCCCTTAGCTATAGCTATGCCTAACTACACGTCCAGTAAATAAAGACATCACATGACTGTCGATGACCGTGGGATTACTTACTAAATCATTTTAGAGAACTAAGTAATACCTACATATTTTTTATAGTTTAAAATTATTTACTGCTTTAATATATCAAATGTTATGGTAATCATTGAACTCGTTACTAAATACAAATAATGATAATATGGCTTTACGATTGATCTCTAATAGTATGAAGCATCTCTTCGACCGATACCCAAAGAGCCTTTCGATCGCGCTGGCCGCAGTTATGGCCGTCGAAAGGCACTCGTAGATGCTTGCGTCACGAAGCATAAAGGGCATCCTCATAAAATGTAACTTTACGAGCCATGAATCTCGTTTTCATTACACCACTATCTCCAATCTGCCTTTTTAGGATCTGCTTTTATATCTGGTTGCTTTCTCTGGATCCATCACTTGATGTGTGGGCAACAATGAAGCTTCGGACGTGTCGACGCCTTTTTGCATCACTTGATTAAAAGTAGAGACACAGAACAGCAACAGAGCCGATGTTCCGTGGGATGGGTTCAGATACAATGCTACTAGTTGCCTTCGCTATCTATTCGTATCCTTATTGTCTTAAAAAATTATTTCAAACCATTGGCTGTTTTACAGCCTTCAAATCATGGATTCATAGCAACATAAAGAGCCAAAGCTCAGACCTAAAAGCATATATTGTAACATTATACGCATTATAATCTCAGACAATTGTATAACATGGCCATTGTCAGTCGAACATATCAACTAGATCTCGCAACTACTACCGAATGTTTCGAATGGACGTTGCACCAATTGTTATGAGGAGATACACATCGAGATGAAGCAACGGCATGAAAGAGCTGCTAACAATCGCCTAGCCTTGAAGCCACAATTCAATGATGATGCTGTTGATTCTATTCACATTAAGACACATTATTATCTATTTTGAGTGATACATGTAAGATATTCCTATTTCTATTATTCTCTCATTTTAAATAGTTATGACGGCCACCATCATAATGCTTAAATACCAAAAAATAACGTTCAATTAAGATAGTCTCAGATATAGTTTTCGTTACTCAATCTCAATTCACCCCATTAAAAATATTGGACTAGGTATTGTATCCATCCATCCAATTATTACTTTTTTATATATTAATAAGAATATTTCTTGAACAAATTAAAATAGCTGATGATATCACGTATTCAAGCATACGCACATAATGATATCATTCTTAAAATGTACTCGTGGGCAGTAGTTAGCACCATGGTAATCGAAGAGTGCGTAACGAATGCTTCCTTAAGGTTACGGCAATACATGAACAGCCGCGTGTTTATGACCAACAATGGAGTCATAAATAACGTTAATGTTTATTGACAGAGCGAAGGAGGTTCTAGTCAGTCCGTCAATCAATACTCGTTTATGACTTTTGTATACTCGTATTTCTGATAAATATGTAAAACTATAATGAGTCTAATATTTTATTATATTCACATTTACATCGAGGTTGAGCAGTATCTGAATAATCGACCATCCGAAGAATCATAATTATGTTTTAAAAACATGGTCAGTAAAGTACAAGTAATATATTTTATTTAAGACAAAAACGTAAATTTCATTTTACAAATACTTTTCTTTTAATTTATACTTTAAGCATATGAATTATCTTATCATCATCA
The DNA here is from genome assembly GCA_030578115.1 of Leucoptera coffeella. Lineage (NCBI taxonomy): Eukaryota > Metazoa > Arthropoda > Insecta > Lepidoptera > Lyonetiidae > Leucoptera > Leucoptera coffeella. The sequence goes on from JAMBLF010000922.1 coordinate 19,614, forward strand.
ACATGTTCATTGAGTAATAAAGGCTGAACGTGTAACCAGAAGCTATGAGTATCAACCATTATGACAGGCACGCATAGGAAGTATAAATAAGTACAATTTTTAAGTAGCGGCTGTAACCCAGTGGATAAGACCTCTGACTTCTTATGAAAAAGGTTCTAGGTTCGAATTCCGGCTCAGGCATGTACCAAAGAATGAAATTTAAATATGGGTTTTTATTAAAGTACATAATTTACAGTCAGGATCCACCTAACATGTCTTCGAAATTACGGAGATAAGCACTAAAGCATCTGACAAACTCGCTTCAATAAAAAAGTGAGTGTGTTTATTACACAAGTCGTGAAGCGTATGTATGTACATATTTATGTATAATCTTTGATCTTTGTTCATAACACCCGGTGCCTTCGTATATCATTATGATGACTCAAATGTGCAAAGTGCAAAATGACTGTCCAATGTAGGAAGAGTTTGCCTATTATTAACTATGAATCCTTATCTAAGAAGGACCAAAGATTGCAGTTTTCAACCTGAATTATAAAAGCAGACGGTCTCGTTACACCTTGCCTTGCTTAAAGAAATGGGAGGTTTATATTGCTCGTACCTTACATTAAGAACATATATTATTTGGAACTATTATAATTCTATTACCAATAAAATAAAACATCTTATACCATTAGAATAGAAACACCATTCTCTTTATCGACATTAATGGTCTTAATTGCGCGAAGAATTTCGACAGTAATAAGTGCATTTAGAACTTAATCCAATGCATTAGAGGTGGAAGAGGGATTTCAATATACTCGGTTATGAGACGTAAACATAAATCATTAATCTGTGATGAATATAGCGTGACGTAGTCGTACAGGAGGATCACTTTGAAGAACAAATGTTCCAGCAAATGTGCAGCAGCGTCAATGTCGCTTTCAGATCACTCACCGAGTTTGTAATATTCAAGAAAACAACCTTAACTCTATAAGTGTTACATTGAAAAAGTGAGGCTTGATTTATTTGAAGTAAGTAATTATACGAAATTGTATAATGACTGGTGTAAGGAATCACATTTCCAGCAATTTGGCTTGTATCTAGGAAAGGCCATAAGTCTCCCTGCCAAAAAGATTTCAAAAACCTTTTTTTAAATTAGTCAGACAAAGTCTTTGGTAATGAGAGCGCAGAGCTGGATTTACGTAATTAACTTGGTGCTTAGGATTCTTAGACAATATTATTTGGCTTATTTAGCAGTAGCTGTAGTAAACGCTATATGACAATCGCGACTTTGATAAAAAAGCTAATGTGGTCTGAGTGATATTTTATCTCCTTTCTTCTATTCTAATCCTTCCTGAATAAGAAAATGTGTATAATACTTTTTTGTGTTCTCTTGCGCTTTGTATTATGAAATTAAATATAAGATTAATTGGCCGGTTGGTTATTTTCGTCGTATCATAATTTTATATATTATTATTGTGCATTTTATGTTTTCTTCATTGAAAAGAAACACTATGAGAAATTAATGTAAAAATGAACACTTTGTACAAATGATTCAATTCTACATGTGATAAAAAGTCTGTGCTTAAACATTGCTTACCTCTTGTCACATTGAGTACTGGCTATCTGGTCAAATTGTATATTCGAGGTGGCTATAGAATTGATATGGCTGAAATGGTATGTTAAAGCATGCAATTCCTTTCAACCATTTGATAACTCTATAAAATGATATGAAAACTGTCATGAAACAATGCTTATGAATTTTTGTTATTCACATACCTCACAACAGTTATTCACATTGGTGATTACGGGAATTCTAGTGAGTTATTGCAAATACGCGAACCAGTTATTTGCGAAGCCAATGAGCGAAACCTATTCAAATCACGAATTTATCGGCGATATAATTGAATGTACGAGAATTTGTCAACAGGCGAGTGGTTCATTATCGCCAGTGTGAATCTGTGAAAATTCCCGTGACGATTAGCGTTTTAAATTGCGTATGTAGCGTAATCGTAATAGTAACTGAAAATAAACATAGTTCACATAGTAGTAGTTTCATAAACTTTAGCACTTTCAAGATACCCCGAGACTTCAAAAGACACTGTCGTACGTATGAGCCAGTACGTAAGGTGGCAGATTGTGACTTTGTCGCGTTTCATAGATGCTACATATCCAGAATAATGCATGAATTCCTTGACAATTAGGTGATCTGACAAGACAGATCTGAGGTGTTGACAGCTAAGGATATTTGCAGTTTTTTTGCTTTGCACATTTAATTAACGGCCTCACAAAATGTGTTCAATCTGCTTCTTAACGATATAAATGCCACGTTACTAATAATAATGTTAGACTAATACTAGCGTTACGAAGAAATTCCGAAATAGATCGAGAAAACATTTTGACTAGACTTGATATGCTACCAAAAGACCTAGGGACAAATTAACCTCGGGCCAAGTCAGCAACTTATCAATAAAACCATATCAATGGATTACAATCCTGATAGTTATGGCAAAGGTGATCAAGGAAAAGAAGTTAAATAATTATGATAATCGATTCAAATGGTCATGAGTCAAAAGGAATAAAGACAGACTCCTCAAAAGATTGAATTGTTCGGAGGGGAACTAAAGACGTGCAATTGAGACAGTCATTCTGGCTTTGCATTGGAATACAATTGGGTGACGCATCATGAGAACACTCTCACCTCCGATGACAAAGCTTGTTGACATACATACATTTGGGAAACACACTCTTATGCCTTACGAAGAAAGTTTTGCGGTATATTTATGGCAGTTTAAGAATGAAAGCTTAACAAGCTCTTACACCTTGGTAAAATTTCACTTCAAATGATATTTTTTAGTTTTGTGCAGTATGAAATTGAGAACATGACACAATGAAATGTACTAAATAAAAAATAATCTTGTTTAAGCCATTATCTACACAAGAATACCTAGTTCACTCGAAATGACGTAATTTGAGCATTGTGATCATAATAGGCTTACGACGACTTTGGATAATCTGTTGACACTGTCGGAACTTTGGTTAGTTTTACCATAAATCATACCTAGCGTAAGCGTAAAATGACCGCTAAGTATACTTATATTAGGATTTGCCTTTATATATACATATATGACTTTTAGGATATAGGTATTGTTACAGACTTAGCATAAAATAGCATATCATTACTTAGAAGGAAATAATCTAAAATAGTTATGGACTTACAGACAAGTCAAAGTTTGAATAATGATTAGTTACTTAAGTTAAATACGTAAAGCTCAAAAATCTATGCAACCAAGAGTAAGATGCCGTCTTTTTCCTTATTTTTGTTATACTACCCAGATTTACAGATAGGCTATTGCTAGTAGTTTTTGCCATGGATACAGTGATTAAAACAAATAAAATAGGATTCAATATTTACAATCAGTCATCGTATGTGCACAGTGTGTCGGTTTAGTATACGTACAGCATTTATTTTTAAAAACGAGGCTCAAGAGTCAGATAATATGGAGCTTAAACGTTCATTATAAAGATTCAATGTTATATTAAATGCAGTTCTCAGCCTCATGTGTAGATAGAAATCCCCAACGAGAAATGAACTCTGTAAACCCTTGTTTCGGCCGAGACTCGAGTAATGAACATAAATGTAGTATGTTCTTCGAGGTTTTAACGAATTTGCCGTTATCGTTATAAGATGTTGTTTTTTATATACGATTTAAAGGGGTCTTTAGTATTTTTTAAAGGAAGAATGTTAGTAAAGCCTCTTTGCAGACAACAGACTAATATCAGTCCGGGTGGCTTTTTAGGATATGATTTACCTCACTCGTATTAGTCACATGTGAGTTAAACCCGTACAACAAGCGATTTGACATGAAATTGTTGCTTTAAATCAATAGCAAATTAATTAACACGACGAAATTAGTGAAATGGTGCTCCGCAGAAGTGCTTCGTCAGGCAGTTTACACAATGTTTCTCATTTCAATTAGCAGCGTGTGCTCGGGCGGCTGCGAGCGATTCGGGAAACAATCTCATTCGCAGACGCTATCTCCATTGGCGGGACGGGCAACTCATACAAGAGAGCGAGACCTATCTCGCATCTTGCGGGGAATGTACGTTCGTTACGAAAAGGAGGAACCTAGCTTATTATTGTTCATATAATATATAAATTAGTTGTTTACTTTATTTAGAAATAAGATAAATCTGTCTTATAATGAAATATGAAGCGGAAGACAACGTTAAATAAATTTATTACGAATTTTAATTTAATTACTCAGGTCACGTAACTCTTTGGGTCTCTTTCCTAACTCATTCGACAGATACATACATAGTTTAGGATTCAGGAGAAAAGGATAGTGATAGACGTCGTTTGATTTCTCCCATTATCATCAAATTGCTCTTACTTGTCTCTTAAGCTGTGATGAGCAATATTATATTTAAATCCGCGATGAGCATATCCTTGAACCCATTTCTGTGTAATTTAAGAAAATGTAGACCAGACACCTCTACATAAATTTGGTTTGCATTCGTTCATAACAAACGAAGCTGTTAAATATCAGTAACGTTTATATTATATAATCACCTTTTCATGTTTGGTTTTGCGAGCAGTCAGTTTACGTTTAGATTCTGAGAAAAGCTATGTTTCGACGCTGGCAATGTACGTGAGGATGTATGAAGAAGACTGTATCTCATCTGTTTCGGAAAGCATCTTGTGTTTATAAATAAGACAACTGAAAGGTCGAACCGAAACTAGAAAAATGCTTATTTACCTCTACAATAAACAGGTGTTGGCAGTTGATTTATAGATCTTGTGAAAAATATACTATAATCAAATCAATTAGCATTTGATCATTTATGAAGGAGTTGCTAATAGAATTATTAATTTGAAATTATTTATTATTATTATTATATTATTACTTATACAAAAATAATTCCTCAGAATCGATAGTTAAGCTATTATTAATAATTATAATAATAATATTAGGATATAGATGTAATAACAGTGCACTATTTGTCCGAAACTACAAAATCTTTAGTCGCATTCAGACGGGAAGATGGCAGCATGTTCCTGAGTCTCATGGGACATGATCAAAGGAATATAATAACATAGAGTGTTGAAGAGCCGCTCATTTCCTTGATATCGAGTGCTCATTCGCATTGCTACAGCGGAAGACAGAGACAAATGGACGCCGAGTGGAGGCGAGACCAGCTGCCATTTGTCTTTATTCCGCACCAGCCGAGTTTCTATGAAGGGTTTCGAATATCTTTGATCAGATATTTCTTAATTGATTAATTAATTAATAAAAATTGTCATACATATAAGTACAAAGTGATAACTTTAAATACATGAGCATCTCTTCAATAATACATAAAGGAACAAAAAAAAACAACCTTCCATTCATTCTTGTTCAAATTATAATCCAGAACGGGTTAAATACTTGGTATTGATATGCTATTTTGAAATTGGTTAGGTTGGAACTAGCCCCAAGTCTAAATATATGTAAGTGCCATAGTGTAGTGCTTACTAGTTTTACTCATGTTTGAGTTAGGTATAGGTGAAACTAACTGCTACATACGTAAGTGTTAAGTATTTCTCTATCACAGTTTAAGTCCGGACTTGCAAAGGGCTATAAATACGAGAAGTTTACCCACGCTCTAATGAGTTTTTACGCTTCCATTCTCGAAATGAGTTTTTACAATCGTTAAGGTTGTGCCTACTCAAAGATTGTTTACGAATGCCATAGGTTCATGGCTGTGTATTGAAATATACGAGTCTCGGCCACAGTCCGAGGGTCACTGGGGTTCACCGCATAGCCTCAGTCCGGAATAGTGAAGCCCTCTTTGGCCGCCTGAGTGCGAGTGATGTCCATTTGCGCCAGTTCAGGGCCTCTGTGCCGCTATGTCTCTGCGAACGGAGCTTCCGGTCAGATATGACTTATGATCTTTACTGCCTTGTATAGGTGTTATGAATATAGTTTAATTTTGAAGGATTTATGAAGTAATCATTGAAATCACCTTTAAAGTTATTATTATTATTACTTATTTTGTAATTTTACCTATACCTGAAAGAATCTATTTGATTTAAATATTTATTAGCCAATGCAAACCTTTAAGAAGTCAGACAAATACGGCAATATAAACATGGATTCTTCATTTCATTTATGTATATGAAACTGATGCTTTACTAATGCGTGAATATAAATATGTACACATGTCAGTTCTAACTGTTTGTTATATGAAACAAATTGATTTAAATATATATTTTTTTATTAAAATATATGTACAAAAATTAGGATAATTGCAACATCAATATAATATATCTAAATTGTTTATTATTTACAGCCACAAAAACATACACAATACAAAGAATTAAAACTATAAACCTAAAGTAGAAATAAAAATTAAACTACATAGAAAACATCTTTATAATCATCGCTGTCAGAGGGTGGTAGGGTTCCCAAGACACTGATAGCATTCCCCCCTCTGAATAGCTATGCTAATTCTCTGAGAGAAAAATGCTCCAGCCCTGGGATCCCCAAACTTTTCAATTAAACCGGGATGAAATTTCATTTACTAATTGATGAGCCCCAGGACCCCAAGGACCTAAAGTCTCAACAGCAAACGGGACAAAACAATACTCGTCCGTAAGTGCTGAGTACTTCCTCGACTTCTGAGACTCGGCAGAGTGGCCGCAGTGCTAGCCTCGTTAGCCGACCCAGGCGAGATGGGATGGAGCCAGAGTGTCCACGCATGTGGCGTCCCACACCAAAGTCCTTCCACATTTCCAAGGAATGATAGTCATTCCGTCAGGTCTCTTACCGTCATCACGAGCCAAACCAGCGGGCTCAAGCACAGCAGGCACGTCGATAGCGACAAGAGCACGACGAATAACTTCATTGAGCGCGGCGTGTCGAGACCAGCGACCAGCACTTCTCTGACACGAGAGGCCATGGTGTCCCAACTCATCAACCAGCCCACCACAACGACAGCGATGACCCTCATTAATTTTTGCACCCAGTCTCAAACTGACACCCAGACAGAAAGTGTTACGGTCAAGAAGCGTTCCAGTGTTGACGGATGGTAAAGCGTTCAGCCAGTGACCAGACTCCGACTTAAAAAGAGGCCAAAAGACGAGCACGATCTGCAGGAGCAAGAGCAGATTCCAACAAGTTATTTTGAACTTGCCTGCACAACGGCTCGTCCCAAAGCCTCTGAGAAGAAGGAAACTCTGGAACACTGACACCAGGACCAACCAACGAAATCCAAGCATTTCTGGCATCTGACATATAATTTAATTCAAGGCCAGGATAAGAAATTAATATTTTGGTGAACAATTCATGACTACTATGCGCAGATGACAGAAAAGCTGGCAAAGCAATGAGTGACGTACTGCGGACCCCCAGCCCGCCATACCTTACCGGAAGGATAATATCTAAATTAAATATTAAAAATAATATATTTTGTAATAAGTTTTTTAATAAATGTGTTGCTAACACAGACTCGTAAGTGGAAGTTCTATACGTATCGTATGCCGTTTGTACGAGTAAACGCATAATGAATTCGCACCATTCCAGGAAAGAAATTACAGTTTCCACAAGCTTGTGCTTTTGCCCTTTTCCTTGCACATTTCATTAAAACTCTGGCTATTTCACATACGTATGTACGAGTATCATGCCTATAAAATGTACATTTTGGGATATTTACAGTGATAGTGACTAAACCTTATATTTATACATACAACAAAAACTTTATTTCTACAATATTTTGTGGTTAATTACAACAGATTAACAATATAATAAAGTACTTTTATATACGACGATACAAAGCCCAAGGCTTAAGGTGCTGGTAAAAAGTGTGAAGCATGTCTAATTTGCCAACAAATCAGAACAACATAAGAAACTCTGAATACCCCGGAAAAGTTCACGAAACGTGAGTGTGCAAGGATTCGCCTATAAGCTACATCATCTACTTATCTTTTATATCCTGTAAATCAAAATAATGGGACAAATCTAAGGGGAAGTAGTAATATACTACATTGCGTAGAGCCCTTACAACCATCTTGTAATAATATATTTTTATGTCGTAATGGGTGTCACCGTATCAGTGACTAATAACTAGAATGAATGCAACAATTATTTATAAATAGTATTCACCTCGTCACAGCGATAACCTTCGATGGAAATAATTAAAAGTGAGACGTGGTAATTTTACTTAATTATGCTAGTAGTATTATTTCATGTCCTAGGAATAAAACTAAATTCATCGGTAAAAACCGAGATAGATAAGTTAGATCCTAAGAATAGATAAATAGATTGACAGCTGTCAAATTATTATTCTGACTTCCTTGTAAGAATAACAAGAAGACAAATAATCAATGGATGTTTTTATTGAACTTTTAATGTCACGCATTGCGACACCTTACCGTGTGGCATTTGAATAGATAGAGTGGTATCTCGTCTTCAAATCGAAAGACGGGACTTAAGAGTTAAGTAGATTTTGATGATATGTTATGTTATCCGCAGTTTGTTTATGAGAACCCATTAACGAGTAGCACTTTGAATCTGAAAGCATTTAGTACCGACCTAGACCACTTACTCCACAGTTACAGATTGATACGCGAACTGTGAATCAAACGCTAAGGATAAGAAAACTTATGTTATTTGCAGGATCGATATCTTATCAACCCCCTGATGCATCACTTCCCGTGCCGCTGGGAGGCGCGTGAGTAATGCTGGCGTCTGGCGTTTGGCGTCGGCGCAGGCGCACTGCTCCGCGATTCAATGTCATGGACTCGGCGTCGGCCTCCTCCGACTCGGCTGAAGGCAACACACACTTTAGTCTCAAACGTGACTTCGAACCGACAGCGCGTGCCATGTCTATTCAGTGACAGCGAAAATTACTCAATCGAATCACTAGTCTGATTGTTACGAGTACTTTGACGTGACTAACTAATAAGGCATTTATTCAGAGTGTTAACTAGTCTATAAGGTGTGTTTGCATTGAGATGGATCGTCGATTGAGCCTCGTGCTAATTCAATTAACGCGTGGTATTTGTTACAGATGCGGTTACTGCGAGTGTTGATAGTGGTGATAGCGTGCGTGATCGCGGTCAACGCCCGCCACCATCCGCAGGAGGGCGACGAGAGGGATGGCCACGAGCACGAGAAGAAGGCCGCGGCCCCTCCGACCAGATGCGGCGCAGGAGGAACGCCTGGCACCAGAGCTGGTACGGCCGCCCTCCGCCGCCCGACTACTTCCCTGACAACAGGAGGAACTTCGGCCCCGACGTCCAGCAGGAGATCTTCCGGCTGCTGGACGAGATAGCGACGGCTGTGCGGAGGCCGCCGCCGCCCCCCTTCGGCGCCCCGCAGGTGATCTACGTGCCCCAGTACATCCCCTACCCGGTGCCCCAGCGCTGCTCGTGCCGCAAGGGCAACGGGACCGAGGACGTGCCCTCCATCATCGGCCGCTTCCCCAACCTGGACGACATGAACCGCAACTGGTGGCTTCGTCACCTCCGACGACGACGAGGACCCCACCACGCCCCTCTCGCGGCCGCTCAACTTCAGCCCCCGCAGACCCCCCGCCGCCGCTGCTGCCTCCTCTGATGACGTGAGTATTACTACATCTACATACATTTACTCACGACCCTTCGTTCTTTTTGGGGAGACTGAAAGTTCGGGTAATTGAAGATTTGTAAAATTAAATCACTTACACGTAAACACATTTCAAGGAAAGCTCCCTAAAACGAGAATGAAACCACTAAACCATGGCATAACCACAGCATTATCGACAAAGTGTAGAACAATGTTTTTAAATAACCAAAAGGGGTATGTTATGATTACATCGCCTTTTCATCTGGGCACTTAAAACCACACAATTTAAACGCGGCATAGAAGTGGAAAATAATTTATTTTTCCTAAAAATCTATTCTCTAAATTGTTCTTGTATTGTTTAGCAATGATATATAGGTTTTTTAATTTGTTTCGAACGTGACGTATGTTCTTAAATTTCAAATTACCCTAAAAGGAAACCCAGTCAAATATTTAGGTAGAACCATGTTGACTTAATTAGTAATGAGATTTGGTATTCTCGCTTCTTAAAAGTTATACAAACAAACGCAAAATAACTTGTATCTACACGATAAGACCCGGAAAACTTAAATAAATAAGGATATCTGGAGTTAGTTCGTCCTTCTACGTAGTGTGGTTAGACAAGTTCATGGCTGCATATACATCGAATAGCGAGTACGAAAATGTTTAAGATTAAGCTATTGGAAAATATTGTCTTATGATGGTCTGAAATTTGACTTAATGTATGGCAATAAAATATTCAAACAGACAGGAAATTCCTATACGAAAGATATAATATATCCAATATGTATAATTATATTAATATAATGTGTAGACATCATTTTAAACAAGTTTGTTTAAAAAAAACGTAATTAAAGAGTTAACTTTGGTCATTTTGAGTGGTTTACCAAAACTTACAAAAGAATATAACACAATACAAAACGTTCAGTAATAGTACACTTCGTTCGTTCATGATGCGAATATAAATAAGAGATACGCCCCTGACCTGTTTCCTCAAAAGAAATACTAAATAATGAACACATGTTACTGTTGAATTTCTGATTTGTGATGGTTTCTTGCGTTTCGAATGATCGATGACTACAAAACCGAAATGCACGTCATTCTTAGTTACGTGTTTACGTCGTAAACTAGCCTCAATTCAACAAAAGCTTCTTGTAAAACACGAATACAAGCAATTCAATCATTTCATAAAATACAAACACATCACGCCTGATTCTCTGTAGAGGGGTAGGCAGAGATCATGGATACCCATCTGTCCCGATCTTGACAAACCACTTTCGCTTCATGGACACTTATACACACTCGTGATAACGTACTTTTAGAACCTTCATTCTATCAGCTGTATGTGATATTGTCAGCTTATTCTCATTGGATGTTTGTGTGTTGCAGGCGCAGGTGGCGTGCGCGGCGGCGGTGGTCTCGTGCTGCGCCCCCGGAGCCCCCTCGGAGGTGCGCCGGTGCTTCGAGCGGCTGCAGTGCGGGGGCTCCTACCACAACAGCGTTTGCTCCAAGGAGTCCGTGGAGACAGTGCTCGAGTACTTCGCCAACAAGTATTCCGCCTCCTAATGCGCTCATGAATCATTTGCGCTCACCGATTTGGAGTTCAAGTCTCGTGAATTCTATCGTTGGAATATTTGTATCAAGAATGCAAAGCTGCCTGCCACTAGATTAAATATTTATTAACGCTGTGGAAACTTGATAATAAGTTTACGTTATTGCGTATTAAGTCAGTTATGAGGAATAACATACCCTTGAAATCCACTTCTGTCACTAATAACATGAGCAAAGATAGTTGCTCTACGACTAGTTAAAGACTAGTTATACAAAATTTTGCATTCGTTGTTTATGTTGTTAATTTAGTTTTTCGTTTTCTATTCGAGATTTAAGGCTCTATTGTCATGACCTCTAAAAAGCTATTAGGTCTTAATATCAATTAATTACCAACCAAAAAAACACAGTATACCTTATACAGTGTAACGTTTATAAGTTTGAATTGAGTTCAAATGATATACAAAGAGTGTTTACAAACAAGGCGTGGGGCGTTCGCCAGTGTTTCGGTGAGAATGGCAGAGTGGTTTCGAAGGCGACGAGTGTTTGCTCCACTTTGTCGCGCGAATGAGGCTTGGTGCGGGCGGAAAAAACCAGATCATTAATGACGTCGGGAAATTCGTCGAGTTTCCTTTGGCTAGTGCAAACAAGATTGTTTTTAAGTCTAGATATTCTTGTCGTAGGTCACATTTCTATTTTAAGCCTTTTTTAATAATTTTAAGTCCTCTGCAAACTAGTTTTACACTTGAGGAAATGCATCATTTTGTATAGTATAATGCTCTAATGCAAATGTATTTCAATAATCGGAGAAAGATTGAAGAAAGTCAAGTACAAAGAAATATTTAATTAACCAGTGACACAAAACCTTTGTTTGAACGGTGCTTGAAATAATAGAAACGCAAGGGACTATTGACCTACTGAGCTCTTGTGCCTAATAAATTAAAGTCTATTGACATTTCTTGTAATATTAATGATTATTATTAATATTTAGCAGTTTAAGTTCCTACTACATGTATGAATATAATTTATGTGTTGTGTTAAACTTTGTTACTAAGAGTAAATGTGTAACTAATTTTTAATTTGTTTTGCTTTTGTCTGTAACATTAATTATTTTATATAACAGCGAAGCGTTTAACTATGAATTTCGGAATCATAAAACACGGTGATTGGAATTGTCCATCCTCAGTTATGATTGGGCACAAATTGAGGTTATAGCCTAAGTACAATTTTACATTAGCATAGCTCTTACTCACCTCATATCATGTAGAGAATATCAGCTATTTGGATTCTATTACGGTTTAAGCCAGACAGGAATTGGGATATTCCAGTTAGAAACAAAGATAACAAAAGAAAGAGGCTTTGTTCCCAAATGCCATAAATCTGCCTGAGTGCACCTTGAGGCGTCGTGGCCTTGGCATTGGCTGGACTTGGGCGAAGTTCAGTCTTTTGTTTTGCGCCTCGGATTGTCCGCCATTTTCTGATAGTACAAGGATTAAGAGGAATGAACAACATTAGACTACATCAGCTCTAGAGTTTTAAATACTTTTGAAAAGAGTAAACGTATCATAAGGGCCAACTCACGTAGGGGTAAATGAATTCTATTGGACGATGGAATATCTATCTTAATAACCTGCCATCTACATTTCACATTCATCCAATAACAATTTCTAAGCTATCATATTTGTGACAGAGGATAGATTATGTTTCCAAGGTTCTGTCCACTCTAAAAGAAATCGTGAACATGTACTTTTGTATATGTACGTTGAACTTTAGTAATAGGCAGAAATTATGGCACAATGTATGCGTTGATTGATCGAGATGGGTTCGACATGTATAGTCATTACAAGCCGCCTAATTAAGTTGCTTAATGAACCTAATTAACTAAACACATGGTTGACTGATTTATATAGGTATATTTATGGCGTGCTCCTATTACGTGTGTATAAATAAATATCTAGTTCATCATGTGTATGTGTCCTCAGCTAATTGGGACGTAAATAGAATGTTAACTGTTAAATGTTAAATGTTGTACGAGGCGACTAAGGAACTAAAGGTAAATAGAATTGATTGTACGATGGGCTAGCAACCTGTCATTAATGTTAAATTGTGACATTGCAACCCCCAATATTCATGTTAAAAAGTGACGTAGGAAATATTATATTCTATCAAGGGCGTGAATAATATATAATATGTACCTACGTATAATAGTGTAGACAAAGCTTTCAAATAATCACATTAGATACGAGCATTTGGTTCCAAATATAATTCTCACTAAACTAATAATTCTCATTGCACTGAACAATTGTTATGACTGGTTCGTTTCACATAAAAAGCATTTGGCACATTAGCCAACTAAATTTAGTCTGGATATAAGCCAATATAAAACGTCGAATTCCATTCATTTACTTTAACTGACAGTCACTGTTCAAACTGACCACGTTTTGATTTAAAACGTAAATAGAATGCAAGTCGCTGTCTGTCTTTAAAGAATGCCTCGTAAGACTAAATGAGGCGAATGTAATAGTTGGCGAGTGTTGCAAATATCTGGAGGATCTGCAAGTTTCTTATTATTCAAATATGATAATTGCATTTGCCTAAGGTCTGAAGACAGTAATAACAGAATTTCAGTAGTAGCAAGACCGTGTTAATTTGATTAGTAACTGAACATGCTATCAATGCAAAACCCATCAAAGGCCCTTAGCCTGTACAACAAGTGAATGCTGAGATAGGCATCTATGCATCTAAACCCGATCCTATGTTTCCTGTCTGAGTGTCCCTTCGTCTATATCTGATAATGAAGCCTGATGAGAGGTGTAGTACAATCAGCGGCGGATGTACCGATGCCTAAGCACGTCGATAAACTGTAATCTAAATCGGTCAAGGGTGCTCACCTAGTGACAAAGACACACTGACGTGACACAATGTTCTAGAAACAGAAATATGGCTTAGCTCATAGGTAAGCATAGGTCTTATATAAACAAGGATAAAATAGGAATGCATGTAAATCAGATTGGATATACTTTTTTGCAGACGGTAGCGAACGATGTAACACGAGAACATTAAATTCAATAATAGATATTATTGATAAGATCAATGTGAGTGAATAAAAAACGGCAAATGAAAATTCTTTTCTTTTGCCAGAATCGTGGCCACTAATAGTCCCAGACTATCCCGGAGGGAAATACCCCAATTAAAATTATCTTATTAATGACAGGCAAAAGGTTGGTTAATGCTTTATTGTTTCCATTTCAACAGAATATCGAGAACAGCGACCGTATTCAACAGAAGTGCATTTTAATGATTAATTGTATTGAATTAAATTCCAATGCTTCTGTTCGAGTGAAATTCTCTTTGCCTTTAACCAATTGTAACACTCACGAGGGATTAAGTGAATGCGCCATTCAGTGGCATTTAATGAAATCGAGTGTGGGCCGGCACTGCTTGTAAACGTTCGATAACTGAGCTATTATATAATGACGTGATATTGTGAGGTTATAGTGCCTGCTCTGGGTAAGTGGTGTATGACCACATAAAGCCCCTTTTCATCAAGGCTGCTATATTGCCTTTTCTGAAGAAGAGGCACGTAAACTCATGATTGTCTTCCTCACCAAAGAAGTGATGATAAAAAAAAAACCAGCAAAGTAAATCAGATAATTATTTCGATCCGATGAAACTACTATATTATCTAACAATCATTATTATTTTTTGTTTAAATTAATGTTTAAATGTAATTAATTAAATACATATGATTTTATATGCAAAATTCACATATTGGCTACTTTAATTATATTTGAATTAGGAATAAATTCTCCGAAATACTCATGAACCTCTATCGCGCACTCGTGGCGCCATCTCGTGAAGCAACTCTGCACTTAGGCTATGAAATATAAACGAACGAAAGGTTGAGCTAATTGCAATATCAACATAATGCGGCGCATAAACCTACAGCTGCATAGCTTTTGCACGCTTTGGAAACTTCAAATGCCTTACTTGCACTTAAGATGAAGCTGTAATGGGCACCGAAAATATCCTTAAATGCCACTGCTAGAATAAAAAATCCTTATTGTATATTATAAACAAAACCCATGAAATTTATATTTGAGTTGTATGTTTGGTAAATATTCATTGAAATCTAAATGGCATCATAATAATCAAAGCTGTTCGTATCCTTGGCTCTTTTCACCTTTCAGGCATCATAGATATTTTTGCATTATAATTTAATAGAGCTTCATTAGGTGAGGATTACCAGAATGGAATGACTAAGTTATCTGAAGCTGATTCCCGGTGATTTATGGAGACACCTGTAAATAATTAGATACATGAAAGTGAGTTTTTTTTTTAATTCTTTGTTAAGCCATTCACCACTAAGGTTAAGTCGGCTGAAGTACAAACACTGATGCCACGGCGTTTGAACTTCTTGTTATTCCACCGCCATGGTTGCACCAACGCCGCCAGCCGCTGCAACCGAAGAAAAACGAAAACGAAGCTCCAATTCTTCTCTTCCTTGTTCTTCGGTTCGTTCCAGTTGATGATCCAAAACTTATCCCAAAGCGAACATATTTAGCCAGTTTGGCATCACAATTGACTAAATATTCAGCCGAAAATAATAATTTGTATTTTCAACTTTCACTGAGCTGCTGACTTTGTTGACGCACCATAGACGACTGAAAGTGAGTTTTCTTGTGTTTTAGAACTTTCAGTGTGTAAAAAATACTCAATCGTAGTCACTTACATGATATTACTTTTAATATCTTAAATAATATCAAAATAAGAAATATTTGTATATACATATTTTCCTGACAATTAGGTCGGTTAATAGGTTTCTAGTTCAAGTCTGCTAATCTTGTAACTTATTTTCTGCTTTATCTACAACTCTAATTATTATCTAGTACGAAACCGGTCGGCAAATTAGTTAAAGCATATGAATAATGTAGAATCAATGAAAACATATACCTAGAGTACCCGCCACATACGGTGGCAGTAGCCAAACTTGGAACTAAATTTGACGTTTCCGCCATTGCGTGTTATTTTGTATGAAAAGTAAATTTAGTATTACCAGCGTTGTGTTTTTTGCCCACTCTTTGTAATTTTTATGTTTGTTAAGGGTGATTATAATAAATTGATTTCCGGAGTTTCTTGTTAGTTTCTTCTCCAAGCTAGGGGTCTCCGCTGATCTAACCTCCGGTAAAAAATATGTAAAGACAATGCTCAGTGCCATGTTTGAAATAATAGTTTTTAAGAGATTCGCGATTTATACTCATGATATAAGATATAAGGGTGTGTATAAGATTGATTGCAGCTGTGGGAAATCCTATGTCGAACAGACTAAACGGTCTATTGCGGACAGAGTGAAGGAACACATAATATATGTAATATATAATAAGAAGGATAAGTCCCGTTAATTATTAATCATGTTTGAAATAGTATAATAAACATATTTTGACTTTGATATATTAATTTGTTTTATTTGAGTTTATAGCTCTGCAACCAAAGATCGTTACAAATGAAACCTATAATGTTTCGAGCCGTATGGCACAGTGAGTGCTAGTTTTGGCGTGTTTACTGGTAACACTGAATTACGCGACTGTGGCGACGCCTCCAACTGCCACCGTATGTGGCGCGATCTCTAATGATAAATTATTATTTATTTATTTAATTTTACTAAAAGCGAATTTTATTTATTCTGTGTTTCATCATTACTGACTAAACAATACATGCCATATCACGAAGGTACTGCAATAAATATGTAAGCTAATGTTAGAATTAGTCAACAGTGAGTCAGTGGCATTATAGCACACCTTTAGCTGACGAACCAATCCAGATCTCATTGTCACAGTACTAAAAATATTCTTTACCCTAATCTTATCAAATTCGCAAAGTAAATATGATTCACTACACTTCGGTCATCGGCCAGAGTACTTTGAAAACGTGTTACTCATTAGAATATATTTCATATGCTTAAATGGTACAAGATTAACGTATGCTGGTACAAGTTATTAAAGTAAGTGATGTAATTATACAATCAGTGTGAAAAATGGGTTAGCTTAGTTCAATGATATACATTTAAGTCTCTCATTAATTAAACACATTACATTAGGTTAGGGCTTACCTTTTCCTAAGCAATTATGGTGGCTATTCTGTGTCTCCCCTAAAATTATGGACTTAACCATTATCTATCTAGTAGACCCTTAAGTCTCGATACATGTGTAGATCAAAATACAACAGAATTTTTAATATATGAGAACATTGTAATAGTGGATAATTTATCACCCAAAATATAAAAGAAAACCCTAAATGCCTTAATTGCCTTTTGCGACTTGTCATATAGAATTTACCTTACTTTTCAGTTTAAGTGGTTTATTTCCCGTGTTATTTATATGAGCATAAAGTAGGTAATATCGGATATCAAACAGCTGCTTTTGTTTTAGTCTTTTCGGAGCAAGCGAGCCATGGAGCCGCACAAAGCCAGCAGCCGCTCAACGAGCCAAAAATCCTGTTCACTGGACCGATCTAGTGTTTATCTATACTTTATTAGGTGTAACAAAAACGAGAATGGCACATTTGACCCTCAGAACAAGCGAGAAAAGTTGTAGAACATACATATACATTAAAATATAATGTTTCACAAAAGTGATCCTTGTGTAACTTCAAAAAGTGAGGAATGCAAGGTATATATTGTATGTACGGTAATAGGATATTTGCGATAGAAATATGCACTTTGTTGTTTGTTATTAGAGGTTGAATGGTTTAACGTTTGTATATTGGTTTATGATACAGTAAAAATTACTCATTGGAATGTAATTTTTACATATCGTACGTAAACTTCTACAATAGTATTAGTAATAATTTTAGCACTTCAATCTAATATGTATAAGACATCATTTATTTTTTAATGTTATTGAGGTACATATAAACCTAATTATCTATCTACGTACATACATACACTTTCACGACTGTATACATCTTTTAGGGTAGGAAGATGTTGAGATTCTATCGTCAACGGTTAAGCATCATCTATTTGCATCTACTAATTAGCACCATTTTTCTAGAAATGAGCAGTTTTACGTACGATGATGCTTTACTTATCTCTCAGAAATTTATTTAATTCTGCATGGAAATTATCATACATCCTTTATTATTACATTAACATTAAATAATAAAATACAACTGTTTTAAAACTGATAGGTACGTAGACGATTCATAAACAAAATAATAGAACATGTGTACGCTTATGTTTCCCAAATGTGTATTAAAAGAGAAATTAACCGCAAAGAACGTCATACGTGCCTTATCACAACACTATGCAGATCACGCTTTAAAATGCCATTTGTCTCGTAAATAAAATTGCTTAATGACACTGTCAACAGCTACGGCAACCTGTCGGAAATACACTAACGGTATAGCATCGCCTTATTCGCGTACAATGGTGACTTTAGTCATCATTCGTCTCTGTTCCACAAAAGGGTGTTGAGTGAAACGGAACATGCTGCTCTGCTTATTGCGATGAGCACCTGAAGGAAGTGATAGGTGGTATCATCGTATAAACAGTTGCACGATTTGTGAGTGCTTAGTATCGTTTGAAACCACTGTCTGGGCTGGACGTGTTTGCCACAGTGTATTGTAGTTGGGAGCGATGTGGGCTGGCGTATGTACGATTTAGATAACAAATCACGATAAAGAAGAGTCTATATAGGTTAAAGTGAAAGTGCTGTTGAGTGAAAGTTGGTCCTGGTTACTGGAATCATAAAGGTAAACGATATTTTCATATAAATTTATTTTCTTTATTTTTATATAATGCAATGAAATAAAACTAAGTTACTGTGTATATATACAGCTAAATGTTTACTCAGGTTTGTTTGAAATTCTATTGTTTTTATTTGAATTGGAAGTGGGAGGAACCAATATTAACAAATGCTATGAACAATTTAAAATTTTCTTACCATATTATATAGAAACTATATTTGTATATTTTCATTACTAAACAATATTGAAGGATATTTACGATGATTTAAATTTATTTGTAAAAAACTTTCTCATGGTACTATTGACTTAACTTTAACTGTAATGAATATTAAGATAAAAACCAAATACATATTAATCAAAACGTCAATTAGGTACACGATTCTTAAAAACAAGTTGATACAAAGTTTTCCATAAACACTTAAATATGAGGATAAATCACAGAATCATAAAAGTATGTTTCTTTGTAGATAATACTCATAAAACTGAATAATAAACTTCATAAAACACAAGCGCTATGCATAAAAATTCACCAACTAGATTTAAATGAATTGTGCTGCAAAAGTGTACAAGTAGGTTGGCACGTAGCTTTAGTGGTCCACTGACTATAAAAAGAGCATGTGCAGAGAAAACAAACAGTTCATTGGCCCTAGAATGCGTTGACAGCCGCCGCGAAACTGCACACTACGATCGCATACAAACACCACATCATAATCACAATGTTGGCGCTGGGAAGCCTGGCAGATTTTGTTAAGTAATTTGAAGTTTCCTAATGTGGCCAATTATGATAACTTAGATCTGAAAAATATCATTAAAGTTATTAAGGAGATCCGAGGGACAAGGTCTGATATCGTAATGACAGAATTTTTGGATATTTAGAAAAACAAATCTTACAAGGTCTATTATAAAATAATACCTTGTATTATGCAATGATGTTAGCCATAAATAAGAAATAGATATAACACTTATACAATTGGTAATATTTGATATCGTGCATAGTAAGATAAACAGAAATAATAATAAAAAAGACCTTAAGATATTTTTACACATATTTCACAGTCAGTTTGATTTATTGGCATTGAAAACTTACAACATTATCAATCGCTTAACCTCATATGCAGACATGCGTTTGAGTCCCAATGTGCCAAACTTCGATGCACAACCTTCAGGAAAGACTATCGAAAGTGTTCATCTAGAGGGTCACGAACGCAGAGTGCATGCTAAACATTTTTGTGGTTTCGGGACTTGCGAAAGCCTTAAGCACGACAAGAGATTATTTTTCTAGTCACAAGAGTAAGAGCATTGAATGAAATTGTGAAAAAAATTGTATTAATAATACCAAAAAAGAGTAAAAATCGGTTTAAAACGAGTGAAAAAATATCTAGAGTGACATCATTATGTGGAGGCCCAAAACAGTTTAACTTTGCAACACGAATCTTTGGAATATCGTTCGGCGTATACTCGTAGAGCAGATGGCAATTCTGTCCTGCCCCCGACACAATGGAGTGGGCATAAAACTCAAGGCTTATTACCTTTTTGTGATTATAATGGGCCGCACCGCGTCGTTATACAAATAATTTAGGCATGAATAAACAACTTTTTTATTCAACGGTCTCGTAAAATCACTTTAACGATGCTGAGTAAGGGCACGAGGATGCATACATTTAATGTAATGTTATTGTTTATACAAAATATGAAAATCTTGGAAAAGTTTACTATCTAATACTTTTATCCGAAATGTTAAATCGAGCTAAGAATATGTAATGTAATGGTGCATGCATGTATGAATGTTCCTTATTGTCTTTTGCTCGAAGTTGTAAATGAAGTATGTTTTCGTTTGAAACGAGTTTCCATGTGTAGGCAAATGGCCAGAACGGGTTTCCTTAATGTATTACTATATTTTGCCTCAATTACGACTGCCGATAAATATAATACATATTTTTGTAGATTCGCTGCTTTGTGGTAGGTAAGTTTAAGCATAATCCTTTAAAATGTGAAGAATTTTTATCATTCTCATCATATAGTCATCTATAACAAGTTGATTAAAATATATTTTACTAAAAAAACATTATTCGTTTCGAGTTGACTTTTATTTATGAAACGTATTTAAGTAAATGTAGTGATCAAAGTTCAAATATTTATAAATAAGCAATAGACTAAGAATCATATTATTATTGAAACGTTTTTATCATTATATTTTGAAACCAATCTAGATTGCCTGTTAGGCGTAAAGATGAACAAAGGCCTTGAGTTTACAAAATGAAAAACATAATTAGACTAGATTAGATACATATTTCAAAGTCTGCTAATTGATGCAGATAGAGGAAGTATAGTGTTCGTGCTATTTCCTTTTTTGAAATTTTAATTATGAGATTTTGTTAGTTTTGTTACAAAAATATAAGGAATAGAACTAAATGCCATCATCAAATGTAAGGTAGGGTAACCGTGAACTGTATGAAATAATTATAATAACCTCACTTGATGAGTTTTTTACACAGTATATGCACATGTATATATTTACTCGCAACACACAACCAAGTGGACGTTTAGAAATATTTTGTACTAATGGGAGTGAAGTGGTTTCATACAGCTTAAGTTTATCTGTACTGTGTACATACATATGTAGGCGGAAAAGAATACCTCGTAAGAAGATAATTCATATTTATAGAGTGAAACAATCGATAACTTGCTGCAATCCAGTGTCAAAGTACTCTTTAGTACCTATATCATGCGAGATACTTTCCGCGTCATATCGAGAGATACGAATAAGGCGGCGTCTGCCATTCCGTCAATTTTAATGTGACAGCTTTTGATGAACATCGTTGTTATATGTAAATTCAACCACTGTAGCTTTATTATGTTTTCCAGATGTCACCTTCGATGTACATAGTGTGCGCATGCCTAATGGCAGTGGCGTGCGCGGCCCCAAGCGAGAAAGTTCCCGAATCACCAGCGGAACCAATCGATGAATCACAAGCCGCCAAGGCAGACGTAACCACTTCAGCGAGGCAAAAGAGGTGGTACAACTTCTACGGCGTCCCTCCATTGGGCCCCAGTTTGAGCTCCTTGGCCGACGAGCAGCCAGACGAGGCGCTGCTCATCAACGTCTTCAAACGACTCAAAGACATCTCGTATCTGGTGAGGGAGCCCGCGTTCCCCACGCCGCCCCCTCCCCCGCCGATACCCGTATTCGTCCCTGTAATCGTACCTGTAGTGCAATGCAATTGCGACAACAAATCCACCGACTCAAACAGCGGAAAGAACGGCACCGACCCAGAAATCAACAGCCGATTTCCCGACATGGAGGACACTAGGCAAAACTGGGGATTCGTCATCAACGAGACCGAGCCAGAGAATGAACAGGATTCTAGAAGAGAGATATCGTTCGTTCCCGTCCCTCCGCCTGCATCAATGAGCAAGCCTCCGCCTCCAGTGGAGCACGGGAGCGTCCAAGCCAGCGCGGTCTCTATGGACGACAAGACAACGACCACTACTCCAGATCCCAACTCAGTGGATGCCAACCCCTCGGACTTGGACAATTTGTCAGAAGATGACGCGATCACTGCCTGTGACGGAGCGGTGGTCAGTTGCTGCCATCAGTCGCAAGTCACCTATGAATGCTTCGTGGACCAAGGGTGCGCCGACATAAGCTCCTACGGTGGGGACCCTTGTGACGCTGCGGTGATCCTCAAGATTATCAACAAAATAAAGAAGATCTATACTAAGAAGACTGGCGTAGTGAGTGACTGCTAAGTGAATCAAACGTTTAAAGTGACTGTATCAGTATTAAAGCTGTTCCTTGTACTGTAGTGAATATAATAACAAATGAATCCATTAATATAAAAATGTTTATAATGTGATGTCATTTTGCTGGGTCAAGGATTTGATCTATTGACACCTCGATTTTCGTGTATTCACTTAAGAGTTTTCAATAGCATTGATTAATGCGTAGTGGTTTTTTAAGTCATAGTGGGGTTTATCCTTTCTATAGTTTTTTGGGGGATAGTGCGAAGTGTGCTGAGTAAATAAACTAAATAGTATTAATTCATTAGCATACAAAATTTTCGCATCGCCCGTACGCTATTCATTCTGTTTGAAATTGATTTAGCTTTTCCTTTTAATGTATACATACATAAATTTATTCGTTTTACTTTCATTGTTCAATTAGGTAAGCATAATAAATCATTATTTCAAATGAACAAAAAATATTGTATTTCGAAATAAGAACTATTAAAATCTGTTGAGACACACATACTTCATGATGATGAAATCAAAGTTCCATTGTTAATTTTACGTAATAAACTCTTTATAAAATTAATATGTGAACCTCAAATTTTACTGTCATTATTGTTGCCTTGAAATGTACTTAACACTTGGTGAGTGGATACATTAAAAGTGCGAACTTTTCATTGCATCATTAACCGATGGTCTTTGGTTACGCTCATGAGCTAGCCTGAGCCAAGTATCTCGGTTCGAATACCGGCTCTAATCTTATTATGCATAAAACATATGAATTTGTTTTGTCATGGATCCCAATAACCACATTATAATATATTTACAATTAGATATTATGACTATCATTATATACCTAGCCTATTAACCTTTCATCCTGAGCTGGTTAATTACTAATAATAAGACCGTCACCATATTGGGCACACGTCTGTTAGGGCAGCCATTAGTCTTGATGAAATGCGCCGATAAGAAAATGAACATTATGATCACAATTAGTATCCAATCAAACCTTCAACTAGGAAAAACAGCTGGCTACATTGTATCCAAGTCTCTGAGAGCTCGCTGAGTTGTTTGTATGTGTTGAAAATAAACGAGTGGAGTGCGCAAAACAGTTCGCGCGTTGCATTGGCTGCTTTTGGCGCATGATTAATGCTCTCGGAGCTCAACGTTTACGAGCAAAACAAAAAGAATCAGATGTATTAAGTAATAGGTGCGGGACGGTTGTGTCTGTGCCAATAACAAGCCTTTCGTGCGCATCCGTAATTGCGAGAAGATTACGCGCGAACAGCACAACGAGACAAAAGGTGAGAGTTTTTGTGAGTTGCGTGTTTCACGTGTTACGCACTGGGCATTGGTACGAGTGGATAAGGTTAGTTGTGGCGTGGATCGTTGGACTAAAGTTCACTAATTCACGAAATGTGCTGCTGAGTTATGAAGGACACCCACATTTGGAGAATTTTGAATCCAGTTTTATTAGTCTTTGGTTTTTTTAGGTAGTCCACTATTTGGTTTCCGGCTATGTACTCGTATTTGATATTTTGGAAAAGAATAGTGCTCATTGTGTCCAGGTATTATTTTATATTAATATATAAGTTTAAATTTAAAAAATGTATGAGGCGTGTCCTTCAGATCCTGTCTAGCTTTCGCGCATACCTGTTGCTCAGATTAACAAAGAACTTACATCCTAATCAAAACATATAACTTCTAATGTTTATAGAGATTAAAGTCCCAATTTGATAGCTGGCATCTGTAATAAGTTTAAAAATGTAAATCCTCAAGGCATATTCATTATATTACACGTGCATAATACGTTACAGCATTACAGAAATATCTGTGTTTTTCAAATGACTTCTTTCATCTTGTAACCTAAGTCTTTTTTAACCAATAAATGTGGTAGTAATAATACTGACTTACTATTCAATTTAAAGACCTGCTCAGGTCATTGTTGGGCCTGGTATTGAAGGTTACATTACCAAATAAAGTTCAAGTTTTGTATAACCAACAGTTTAACCTGTTGAGTTCAATAACTGCCATGGACATAACATTTCATCGACCTCTGGAGCCTTGGCCACTCCTTCCTCATGTCTCGCGGTGTTTGGGAAAACCTAAGAATGTTGTAATTGCCTCCTTCGAAGGCACGTGTGCGCTAACGTGGTCCTAACGTGTTGCTCTACGAGTTACGATTACTGAATCGAATTAGTGGCGTATTAACAGAGCTCTAGAGTACATACATAGGACTATCCGTCCTTTAGTCCTTTTCGGGGTGCGCTGAACTTCAGAGATAAGATAATAGTAGGTCACTTGTAAGCATTTTAAAGGTCTAAAGTAATAAGTCTTTATTGTAAAAGTATGTATTAAATTGGTACCTAAATTACTTCAATATAGACTCTGTTGGGTCCAGCAATTAGGAATAATCACCGAAAATAGGTTAAAAAGCCATTCGAACCTTAGTTACCTATTATGACATCATATCGTGTACCGTTCTAAGAAATGGAATAGCATGTTACTGGTTACAAAACGATACTATGATCATGAATATTTTATAAGAACTGGAAAGAGTGGTAGGCACCTTGGATTTTAAAAGGTTTGTTCCTATAGTAAGCCTATGTATAAATAGTTAAATCAAACTTATTATAGCCCATAATGCTTTTTCTCTTTACTTTTTTTGCAAAACCGTCGTCGGGTTGTGATGAGAATGACATACAATAATAGTAACAGGTTGATAGCCCATCATTGGCATAACAGGATGAAAAGCTAGTTAGTAGTTCAGGACTAAGATTATATATGTATAAAATAATAAAGTAGCTTTAACGGTGCAATCAATACTGTCTCTCATTATTCTGAAAGAGATCGGTGTTGTCCTTTGTGGTAAGAAATGATGTAGATTATGCCCTTTGTCCCAACATTTGGGAACTGTAACCTTGAGATTGGGCACAAAAAAGAAAAGCCTTTGCGAGCATATACATAGCTCTCTGCGACAGTTAATCCCAAGTTAATGAGGGGAAAAGTTGTATGAAAAAAGGAGAGTATTTCGTTGAGTTTAAATGTCATATATGAATATGAAGTAATAGTGAAAGCTAGTAGTTAATACTTAGTTGTGAAAATGTACTTATCTAATTATTAATATCATGCATAGCTCGTTTTTGCAAGGTTTAAGTGGTTGATATAATTTCAACTACTGTATTATTATTGGGATATGGATATGAAATAAAGATATTGTAGTAAAGCAAGTTATTTTATTTTAATAAAAGTTATCGTCAATAATATTTTAAATGATTGCAATATTCATCGTATTGTTAACAGGAAATACACTACATGAAAATTTTCTTTCATATAAAAAAGGAACGCTATCCAAACAGCAACCTACTTGTTATTGCGGAGTGGATAGGCCGTGAAAACTAAATTAAATATGCCCCTAGCACTTGTTTGCATCTTGCGATTTAAGTAAATTGAAATGGATTCTATTTACGTTCCAGAACAAGTGAACAATTCCTTTTAAATCCATTGAGAAAAGTATACAATGCATAAATTATATTTCGTTTATTCTACTTTTTGTTCTGCGTTAGCTCTAAAACACACTTATAATTATATGTCGAACACGACTAACCAGTGGCACGTGGTTTTGTTATAACTTTCGTTTATAGTGTACATGTATATGTATGCAATGCAAAATATATTTTTTGTCCTCAGATATGCAGCTCCGAGTAGAGACTCTCGCGATGTGCGCGTGCACTCTGTTAGCGTTGATTAATGGCCTCCCAGTGGATGAGGGCCAGAGAAGCAACGCCGCGTCCACGTTCCGAGCGCCCGCCAACTTGTCCTACGAAGAACTGGTTTACTTACTGAAGGCTCGCAATGGCTCCAAAGCCTCTCCGCCCAAGAACTTCACTCCCTGCGCCAGGGCTATATTGGCTTGTTGCAAGAATAAGAAAATGAACAGCGAGTGTTCTGAGGAGCTGCTCTGTGGCCCTTTGATCTTCGACGACAACCCTTGTGAGGACAAATTCATAATAGACGCTTTGAAGGCGGCCAAAATTTTCTACCAACAGTTTTTTGACTCAAAATATTGAAATTGTCTAGAGATCTCAGATTGTTGATACATTAAGCTAAGTATTAGTTTCATTTATGCTTTTGTATTATATTATAGATATCGTTAAGTACGGTTTAAGCTGTGATGTTAAAATAAAACATTACAAGATGATATTATTTTATTTCCAGTAAGAGTTTACCCCTGCATGCACTTCCTACTTGAACAAATGAATAAAGTATGTGACAGACAGAAGTTGTCTAAAAGTAGATATGGTAGAAATGTGCGATACAATCACTAATAATAAATGTTAACTCGATCTCACCATCCGTGTATTTGCTATTAATTTCGATCAAAGTTTTCTAGTATCGGCTGGATCTAAGTTATAAGCATTTATGTATCACAATCAATTATTTATATTCCAATGCATAAATGCATCAATACCTTTCTAAATTCTTGAGAAAAATAAATACTTTTGTAACGAAGAAATGCTTACTGTTCTATTTATAAGCTGAACCAGCTTGGTATTTTATACATATAAATTACATAACTTCTTTTTGTCTTTCGTAAACGTATCTAAGAAAGCGTTCCAGGTAAGGAATGCAGGTATGCACAACTGCCCAGTGCGCCTGGCGAGGCAAAGGGAAAATAACTTTCAATTATTTCAACTACAGACCGTGATTCTTATCCCGTGCTAGTTTAGGACGTAAATAGAATGCTAACTGTCGTTCTTCTCAGCATGTCTTAGGAGGGGATAAATGGATTTGGGCGAGGGGCTAACAACCTGTCACCAAAGTTCCATGCATCACAATATCACAACTTAAATATTCTTGTAAAAAGTCACTAACGAAATATTATCGTGTCTTAAGGTTCTGTCCAACCCAAAGGGATTAAAGGACTTGAATGGGTATGTATGTATGAGTCGGCAATTCTTGAACCATTACGTTGAAAGACTGATGTTGGAGTTATTCAAATGCTGCTATGGCTGCGGTTGGCGCTCCGCCAGGGGACCGGCAACAAGTGGCCCGCTCCTGCCGACGCTCACTGCCACTCGCAGAGAAGCAAAAGGCTCCACCACTTTGCCTTTGAATATTGGCAAGTTGGCTGAGCCTTTGTTTAATCATTGGAACATTTAGAAATAAAGCCTTTAATATACAAAGTTCGAGCTGATCGATTTCAATATAATCTTAGCAGTAATTTTTCCGTTCAATATGTCATAAGAGATGTTATTTGTTAATCTTATTATTTTGTGCATTGGCATTTCCATTACGTAAATATCATGATTAATTACTAAAGTTCATTGAAGACTGTGACACATAATCCAATATGTAAGTTGTATGATACATAGTAAGGTTCCCACCTCATCACCCTATTAAGATTAAGTAGTAACAATCATGTTATTTCGCACGTGCATAGATTTACTTGAGAAGTTGGAACGTGCCCTTCCCACTGAAAGGTACATTAGCCGCTCGGAATAACTGAATTTCAGTATCGGTTCACGGGTTGGCGCCTTTCATTGTTTGTTGCTTCGCTAACTTAATATTATGGCCGAGGGGCGTGCCGATACTGGAAGAGACGCCTCACTAATTTCCACCAGAAGTTATTACTTAAATCACGGAGAAAAACATGTACATACACGTGAGCTATTGTTATCGGTACAATGTAATATTACATATTGTTATGTTAAATTCAATGAGTCATATTGTTTTTTACCGTGTTAGATGTCATATTAGGGTGCGGTCTATTTGGTAGAAACTTGATACTCCGAAACCTATTTGGGATAACTGACTTCGCAGAAACTTCTTTAGTCGATCATTTATTAGGCATAAAAAATATTTGACATAAATATTTTTAGGCATAATGTGCTTATGACCGAATTTAGAATGGCATACATTTAAGATAATAGAATTTTTATTGGCATATTTACCTTTGGCATAGTTAAAATTTTGTATAATATCATTTAGCATAACGTTCATTTAGAGTACAGATTATTTGGCATAATTTGACTAGGCATACTATGAAGATCATAGAATTTCAATTAGAATAATATAGTGTGGGTTACTTTCTTCTTTAAAAATGCGTAGGTTAGGTTAGGTTAGAACTGTGACCTCTTATGCACGAGCCGAGCGAGCGAAGCGAGCGTGCCGCGGCAGCGGCTGGCGAGTGCTAGAAACGAACATGCTCTCATGGGCAAGGATATAAAAACCAAATAATTATCATTAAATCAACTTTTATTTATTACAATTACTAAAAAAAAACAATTAAATTAATCAGAAAATAAAATTATACTAATCTTATATTAGCTCCTATTGCTTTAAGGTACCCACTGTAAGCATTATGCGAAATGATGGTTCTACTTTTAAATAGTTATGGATAAGAAATATATG
This sequence comes from Leucoptera coffeella, assembly GCA_030578115.1. Classification (NCBI taxonomy): domain Eukaryota; kingdom Metazoa; phylum Arthropoda; class Insecta; order Lepidoptera; family Lyonetiidae; genus Leucoptera; species Leucoptera coffeella. The sequence goes on from JAMBLF010000922.1 coordinate 48,611, forward strand.
CCAAAAGAAGAATCTGGTTTTGAACTTTCTGCGATGTGATGATTATACATTGTGATTATTATGGAAACCAAAATTATGCGTACAGATAATTCTGACTTACAGAATTATGGGTTTCAATGTATGCTAAATGAGTTAATGCCAAACGATATTCTGCGAAAAGAGGTTTATGCTATTAGTTGTTATGCAATATAAAATTATTACTTGAAAAGTTCTACTACTAATACTAATAGGTGTACCCGTCATATTATGAGTAACAATGCTTTTTGGATATACATAAATTTATTTCTTCCACTTTGGCTCTATAAATTCCTTTCGTTACCCTCCTTTCATCCGCCCGCTCAGTAGAAGTACAGTTGGACGGGGTAGGCCGCGTAGAACGTATACAAATCAAATTGGAGACATTTTCTCAAGGCAGTGTGGAGAATACATGAGCGTATATGAGAAAATTAATAGGTGTGAGTAAAACAAGGGAGATTTGTTAGGATCGTTCCATGTGCGATCAATAGTCTGTGCCTATCCCCTTGGGGACGTAGAGGCGTGAATATATGTATGTATTTATCTTTTCAATAGCATTATCATACACAATATATGCAAGGACACTTTAACATGAAATGTGCTAAAACAGTCACTAGGTACGTAAACATAGTTATTTCAATGCTCTCGAGGCAACTCTTTTATTGTTCTCATAAAAACGCCTGGAGACAATCTTAGGGAATGGAGTATATTTAACTGGGCTGTCAATGGCAGCCAGATGCTACATTGTCTCGGAACAGGGAGAGATAAAAATTCTATTAAATTTATAAGAGACGAAGTGGAAGTCTAAGGCGCAGTGAAGTGGGTTAGTGTGGCACCAACTTGGCGCTGGGAGTGACATTCAGAGCACACGTTCAACTAGTAGTGCCCCAGTATGGATACGAAGTTGTGTGAAGTGTTTGACATTTCATTTTGCACATTGCATCGACCTCTATTCATATGAACGTACATATAGTCTCACCTGTTCCCTATAAAATAAATAGAGATCACAGATACTCATTACTACACCAAAAATTTAAATAAGGATTAATATTCTCTACTTATATGTTTAGTTGCTTGATTATTTCTTGCAAACATACGATCACTGCTCTATTTCATCTTTATTTGCTTTCAATGACACGATATATCGTTTGCTCAAAACTGCTCCAAGTAATTGTCTCCCCAAGACATTCACTAGAATTACCTTAAAACTTTTATTCCTTTTCCTGGTTGTGCGGGACAAAGAGTAGGAAATTGACCCCAATTGAGAACCGTGTACCGTCTTCAATGCCATTGTAAAAACCGCCACAGCCTGCGAGAGGGCCCGTGTCCGCGGCGCATTAATGAGGCCGCGCAACTTGCAACAAAGCCTTTGGCCTGCACCGCCCTCCAGTGCTTTCTCCAATAAGCTAGGCTATCGCCTGCCTAGTTTAATTTAATAACAGTTCTTACAAGAACATTTATCAGTTTAAAAGTTAGGTACGGAGTTTCTCTCCGATTATGAAATGAGTATAAAAGATATCATTATTATTCAATTACGTCTTTAAGATGTTTGAATGGTATAAGTTATATACTGGTTAATATCATCGTCTGAGTCAGGTAATGGGAACGAACACTAGTGGCTAATTAGCACCCGTTACCTGTACGTGAACTATGAGCTATCCAAAGATCTCGCAATTAATCAAGATCAATCAAACGCGAACATCATCAGGCCGATGAACCAATGATGACGTGTCAGTGAATCAATGTTATTTCCATTAAAACTGATAATGGCTTTCGTAATACAAATCCTGATTTATGATTGTATGCTAATTGCATGGGAAACTTTAGGTTTTTGTGACCTCTTCATGTTGTTTTTCTCGATTTTAGTTGCTAAGCTACTAGATAATAGCAGTCAGTAGTCAGTCACGCCTGTTTTATTACAAAGGGGTAGGTAGAGATCACAAATCACCATTTGTTCTAAAAATTTCCAGCAAAACCAGTAAATTTATATTTGTTTTATCGACATAGTAAATAGGATTAATTAATAAATTACAACAGAGATTTTTCAGGATTGTTCAAGGTGGAGATCGATCGTTTCTGCCAATCCTGTAAGAAGAGTTAAAATTTGGTTTCCCATTGGTAGGTTATAATATAAAGAAATTTGCTCCTTTTACCTTAATTATATAATCAAGAAATTGTATCGTGCGAAATCAGGCAAGCCGAATCCGTCCCGAATGGTACGGCATTGGATGCCATTGCCATTCAGATGAAGTTATTTGAAAAAAGCCAATAGCACTTTGCATAACAAGAGTCGCGGCTGAAAGCGAATTGGGAACCAATTAGCATTTCGGAAACCACTCAATCAAATTATGTAAAGTCAAGGGCAGAGATCTTCGGCGAGTGCACGAGTAGGGAGGGACCCTTCTAATCGGATCACAGGGCCATCCAGTGCTCTGTTTTATTCTGCAAATTTACTCAAATGAATATAATAATATTAATAATAATTGGACACTATTACACCAATTGAACTAGCCCCTTGGTAAGTTCATTTAAGACTTGTGTTAAGTCAACTAGTCAACGTACATTTAAGAAATGTATACATATTATACATAGATAAATACATATATAGCATATATAATCAACGACCAGACTGGAAAGCAGTAGAAAAGTGTAGTTCTTAACTCTGCCTCCACCGGGAATCGAACCCGGGACCCCACGATTAGCGTTCCGGCGGCTAACCGATCGCGCCACGGAGGTTGTCAATATTAGGAATATTATTATTTATATTGTAAGTTGCTCTGAAATTCCAATAGAATATTACTGTACCTGGGAAGGGAGGAAGAGATTTTACGCTGATATTTGTATTTATACCCGCTATTTGCAATACTAGGAAGCATGTTGACACTCATTGACTTAGTCAGGTATCGGAACCAAATAACATTAATGTCACTATAACGTAGTGCGATGAGATTGGGGTTCCGAATTTTCCATGGTCCTGTGAAGAGCTTTCCGGTCCTTTATCACATGTTTCCTTGCACTAGTATAGTATTGTATTATCTCTGTTCGTCCATACTATCCACTGTAGGTGCTGTCAATGTCACCCCTCCTCAGTACTATAGCCTCGTGTGCGTCCAGGCAACTTTATTGCAAAACTTGGCTCTCAGCTGTCTACCTGTGACCGCCGCGGTTCAAGTATTTTAATGGCTTTAGTTTCGAGTTGTATTAATGTAAAACGTGATGCTAATTATTATTATCAAGATTCACGATGTTCACGCTCATCTTAACGGAGCTAATCATAGTTTGTTTAATGTTGCCATTTGTTAACCGCAAGAAGTATACCAAGATCTTCATAGAAGTCATGATTATGATTATAGACTAAAACAGCTGATTCGGTTATGTATGACCAAAGTGGAAAGACTGTTAATGATCGCCTAAATAATATGTTAGTCCCTCAAAGGGGGCATTTTTAAAAGGGTGTCTATAGAACCACTTGAAACAGATTTAAATGTAGGTTTATGTAGTTGATATTATGTACTGAAATGAAAACTGTAAAACGAAGTTTATGTAAATGTTGTGATGTATATACAGGGTGGCGCATTCAAAACGGTCAGTATGGGAAAGTCTGAAACTATAAGAGATACAAAGATTTGTTCTTAGGAACCATGTCACCGATTTTGATAAAATGAAAAACTGCATTCATACTTTCTTTGAAAAAACAACTGTATCCAGTCCAGGAATCGAACCCTGATGCTTGGAAAAAATAAATTGGCCCTTTTTACTTTTTCTTTTTAAATATCGATTGTGTAGGTCTTAAGCTGTAAATGTCTGTATGAAACATGGTGTCGAAAATGAATAAAATGCATTGTTTTGGCATTCTTTAGTTTTATCATAGTAGTTTACATACACCGTAACAATATTCAACAGATATGTAAAATTGTCTCTATGGCTGTTTGTAGTTTTGTACTTCCCTACTTGTTACATACACCATATCATGTGGCATTAGCATTGCATTAATCCTTTAAGGAGGTTTTGTTATCTACAGTAATCAAAAACTAATAATATTGAAAAGTTCACTTAAAGTAATGTGTTAAACCATATTAGAAATTTTCTTATGGGATTACATTAAAGATGAATTTTACAAAACAAACTATGACACCATTGAAGACCTAAAAGTAGCAATAAAGTCAATTGTAACGCAAATTTACTACATGAAAATACAAAATTCAATAGTAAGATCGTTACCTAAACGTGTTGAATATTGTATTGAAAACAACGGTGGTCACTTACAAAACCTACTATGATAAACTTAAGTATGCCAAAACAATGCATTTTATTCATTTTCAACACCATGTTTCATACAGACATTTACAGCTTAAGACCTACACAATCGATATTTAAAAAGAAAAAGTGAAAAGGGCCAATTTATTTTTTCAAAGCAACCGGGTTCGATTCCCGGATTGGATACAGTTGTTTTTTCAAAGAAAGTATGAATGCAGTTTTTCTTTTTATCAAAATCGGTGACATGGTTCCTAAAAACAAATCTTCGTATCTCTTATAGTTTCAGACTTTCCCATACTGACCGTTTTGAATGCGCCACCCATGTGGATAATTTTCGTACAAAATAAAATATTATGTAGTTATAACTTAACTACTGTTAGTAGAATACGTGAGGCCAGATCATAAGTTTTTTAATCATTGAAATCGTTCATCATTCAAACTAGTTGGTATTTAAATGTTAAGCTATCATATTTGGAAGGAGCTTACATTGTGTCACAGATGCATTAGAGTGAGATCGCAAATGTCACGGTACAGGGACGACTAACAATGAATGATGACAAAACATTATGCACATCCCTAATGTACCTCGCGAGCTGGTCTGTCACCACACGGAGAGTAGTCAGCTGCTTCTCCTGGGATGGCATCAGAGATGAGAAAAAGACCTGAAACATCCTGAGATACTATTGGGCATTATGCTAGCAGTAGATCCATTATTCCGAAATGCTTACATCTTAGTCAACAACACAACTTAAACGCGATAAAAAGCACGTGAATGTGTATATTTGTTTAACTAATGTGAAAGCTCTTAGAGTTGGATGTAACATTTCGCCTATGAGATCGAACGAAGCAGTTCTATTGATCTCTCCATATTGGAAAGTTGCTCTGTACATTAAAAAAGGATAAACGAATATAAAATATCTCTTTTTATCTCAAGAGAGTGTAAACTATGTATGTAACGGCTTAACAAGTGCGCTATCTGTTAAAGTTTGGTACTTCGTAAAAATGGCATAAGTTAAGCAATATCCTAAACTTAATTCAATTTAGTTTCAAAATCGTGAGACAACTTTACCGTGAGGGAAAACCACGTGAGGAAATCTGCCTATTCCCAAGAATATGCAATAGTCATTGCCTATATGCCGCAAACGTTGAACAGAACATAATTATTAGATATTACAAAAACTGGGATCGTTGTAGTTATAAATTGAAATAACAATTGCGGGTATGGACATATGAACCTCTGACTACTCCTTAAGTAATTTTGGCGGTCAAGTGTATATTAAGTGTGCAACATTCAGCGCGCGTACAGACGGTTCAACACCTATCACGATGATGATAACTTTTTCATGAAAAAGAGGCATTTCCAAGTTATTCATAACCGTTTCGCATACAAAAATGCCGAGCTTTTGATTACTCAAGGAATTCCATAAACATATTTTGGTTTAATTGTTATGCTTTCGTGTTCTGTTCTTTTTGATAGTTTGGACGAAAATATCCAACTTTACACACAAATAAGTAGCTTACAATCTCTATTAATTCGTAACTCATTTAGCGTATGTTATTAGTAAGTTTTTTTTTAAAATTGGTTAGGCATTTTGGTCCAACTCAGATTGTAAGTTTAACCCAAGCGTTTCCTACTACGGGGTTAAGAGCACGAGAATAGTCGCGTTGGCCATTCCGCCGGTGACTAACAGGGAAGTGCTTCACGCTCAGCTACAGACGCGGCGAGCGACCATTAGTCCGCCGCTCATTACAAAACATCGGCATCATTAGCAGCGACAAAGCGCTGAACAATCAAAGGTTATTATCGGGACAATTGGCTCAGAAGAGCCTTTGTTGCGTGTGACAAACTTGTGACTCAATTTGTGACATGGCAGATCTAGCGTATGTTCAGCTGCTGGGTTACTTTGTTACTGATTTGAGAATTCATCGTAGAATATACATAAATATGACAATAGTAGTAGTAGAAGAGGTGACGAATAAGTAACATCTAGTCTGTATAACGGCAACAAAGCTGTTAAAACTGTGAGATTTAATATTTTCAACATCGAGTACTGACAGCAAACCAAATCCTCTAATAATTAAAATCTATCTCTACAGCAAACTTACCACGTTAAAATTTTGATTCCAAATATCTAATTACAAATACCAATTTTTATTAAATCTAAGCAAAACTCCAATAACAATGCTAAAGGTTTTCAAGAAGATATTATGATTCCGAGAGACATCCAAAAAGGAATAGACGATATAGTTAGGAAATGCTTATATAATATGTAATCGATCCATGAACTATACTTGCAAGCCGTGCGTATTTAAAAACAATAGCCATAGACAAGTATCAATTGGAACATCTCTTTCGAAATGAAGATTCAGATTGATTCGATAAGCTGTTGCAACGAGCTCTTCAAATGTCAAAGAGGTACCAGCTGTTACGTAAAAGCTGAGCTGTTTGTATACATACGAGTATCTATTAAGAACGCTGTAAAATAGTATAATGATGCTCTTTACTTCATTGTCCTGCGATTTATTAAGCACATGAATCTTAGCACAATAAAAACATTCACACTGCGACTGTGATCCCTTTTAAAGGAGGAGTATCCATCAGCTATGTCTTGTGTTAAACTTTAGCAACTCGAAAGCATATTCATATTGTTGTCAGCGGCAGGTTATACTTTACTTATTAAAAAATACAAAGGTTTCCTTAAGGCTAATTATATTTATATTAGTACAGATGAATTTGAAGAAGTCATATTCGTAAATGTAGTTTAATGTAAAGGTTGAGTATTTACTTTCCTTAAGGTTCAACACTATGTGGAAATATATTTCCCTTTAGATACGATCGCTACTTGTCACTTTCGTTATATTTATTAGCCAAGTGAATATATTTTCCGTCGCAAATCTAACAGTACAACGCAAACGTGTTCCTAAGTCACGTCACAAGCACAGTAGCCAAAAAGCAGAGTGAACAAACAAACACAAGTCGTGTAAATCCTTACTTATTGGTACAGCCGACACCAGACACATTTCCACTCGTAATGAAGCAATTTATCCCAAATCACGAAGATTGGAGCCAGGCCCCGGTTTCGTGCCACGCGATATTGCCTCTTATCACCTCCTCCGTAAGCCCATTCTGTCCTGCAGCTTTCCTCTCTGTTTTTACGTATTTGGATTAGGTGTGGAGCAGCGAGAGATAGGCTCCTCACTGCGCGCATTTCATATATCATTGCTACGCTACTCTTGATGCAATAAATCTGCTCGCAGCTTGCTTACAACGAACGTATGATGGGGGTGCGATGGCAGTATGGAGCATTAGTCGCCCAATTAATTCAATTTGTTATATATTATAATACCTAGTATTACGTATGCTGAGAGTTGAAGCAAATTTTACATACCTCCCAGATAGCACCGAATAAGGATATTTTATAAACAAACTAATAATGAAATTATTTGATTAAAAGCAATTTTGGAATTTTGTTGGTGATAGACGCCAGGGTCTTAGGGACGCTGTATTGGCCACTCCCAAACAAAATAACAGACACAATGCACAAGTTGCTTAATCTTTTTATTTATCGCGTTAGCGTTTAGCCGAGGATCGAAAAATAGAAATGAAAACCTCTAGTTCCTGAGAAACTACGATACATATATACGCGAGAGTGTAAGAGAAGATGTATGAGTGTCAATGAAGCGAAAGTGGTCTGTCAGGATCGGGACAAATGGGGATCCGTGATCTCTGCCTACCCCTCTACAGGGAATCAGGCGTGATGTGTATGTATGTATGTATATATATACGCTGTGTTCGTTCAGTTATACTATAGGCACAATCGCAATTTCAAACTACGTTGGAATCATTGTTACAGAACATACATCATTTCTTGTGTTAGCACGAGCGTTATTCCATAAATATTCTAAGAGCATTATGCCCTAAATAATAAATGTTCCGTGCCACTCAGTACAGAAGTAGAATGCAATATGGTATATACCTTTATTTTAGCACGTCTTAGGGTCAAATAAGGGACTTAAGAATAAAGGAATCTTTTGGGTGATGTGTGGCAAACTGTCGTCATTATATCAAATTAAAATATTATTACATTGCTTAAGTTAAATATAAACAAGAACACATTACGACTTAGAGGTTCTATCCACCCCAAAATGAACTAAAGCTTGTGAGTATATACAATAACGTATATTGATAGGTTAACTCATTTCCAACAAACATTAAACGCGTTCGTTTATGAAGAAGGAAGTACATCATAACCTCAGTTAAGGCTTCGTCGACTTAGAATGTATTGGTTGGAGAGTCGTTTCGCAGCTTAATGAATTGTGCTTTGCTTTAAGACTCAGTTTATAGGCAACACTTTACGTTGTATAACAATAATATAAGAATAACGTGGTAGAATTTGTTCCGTGATGGTCTGTGAGTTAAATGGGACTTAACTGGCTTCTTTCTTCCTGGTATATCTCAACACGACCAATATATTTGTTATGCTAAAATCTTTGTGACTTACTAACAAATGAAAATAGAATAAAGTGTCTCCGCAATGTTTTTCCTATCTACATGGGTAAAATAATGAAATATATGTAGAATTCATATCCTGCCAAAGAGCAATAGCAACAACTCACAACTCCTCCACATTGCTTGTACTTCATTTATTACTTGAAGGGGCAAATAAGTAGACACATCTAAGTCATTTTTGAATTATACATTTGACTGAAGCTTTAATATGTAAGCAGTTGGTACTGAGCAAAAACTAAGTTCATAGACCAAATATTCACCCATAAATTATCCATTATGGAAATGAACCATCTAAAATTACGTTTAGTATGCGTCTATTTTAGAACTTCATCTAAAATATACAAGATCACTAAATAAATACTGTGCAGCCTTCAAAGGCAGGATCACAATAAGATTTCAATACAAGAGCTTTTAGCATTGAAATGGAATTGAAACGTAAACGGATATGCTAGAGTTCAGCCGAGGAAAGATGCACTTTGGCGAGTGTTCTACCTACTTCGCACATCTATGCTAAACGCAGGACTCGAACCGAGGCACACAGTTTCTCTCTCATTTTGGTGTGTTAATGGTAATTTATAATGGTGTTTTAAGGTTCAACTAGTAATTATACATAAACCATTTCCTAGAATTAAAATATAATGTCACTATGTGTGTATAAAAATTCGACGTAGCTCAGTTGTTTGGGACTTGGCTCTGTATCAGTAGGTACAGGGTTCAAATCCCGCTTGAGCAATTAAATGAATTTTAATAAATTCCTCTGTACATTTTCGTAATAAAAACACATTTACGAAAAGCATCGAATTATACGGTGAAGGAAAACATCGTGAGGAAACCTACCTGTTCGTCAAACAGGTAATAGTGAGTGCTTGTAAATGGCGAGATGGCTTACCACCTGTCACATTGAGTACGAACTATCTGGTCAACACGTGGGTTCAAGGTGTCCATAGAATTACTACCTCTGCAATTGCGGAGATGGAAACCTGAACCTCTGACTACCCCGCAAGGGTTAATGGTCGTGAATGTGTTTGTTATTTTTGTTTTACGCGTGTCTTTAAAACGAAATAAGCTATTAGAGAAAACCTTGTTCTTCTAAGGCATATCATATGGATACTCGCAGGCTCATACGAAGTGTTAATACATCATCCAATCATAATAGAAATAAATATTCTCGCCCTTCAATTCCTTTTAGGGTGGAAAGAACCTCGAAGATTTAGTATCACCTCCTAGGTCACTTTTTAGCACATATATATCGGGGTTGTGATGTCATATGGAACATTGGTTATAGATTGCTACCCCATCGCCCAATTGATCCCGTTTACCTACGGCAGCTAGTTAGCATTCTTTTTAAGTCCCAGACTAGCACGGGACGGTATCTAAGGAGATTACCAGTACAATGTTTACGATGTAATGCACTCCAATATTCTAAGCTAGTCTAATATTCAGAAGCCTACGTCATATATTGGGCAGCGGCGTGGGGCATATTCCGCGGTATCCGCAATTCCGTCACGTACGGCGGCACCTCGAGGGCAGCTCCGCAGGATTCCATCGAATCAAGCACCTTCACCCGGAGGAAATTTAATAAAGAAACTTGGATATTCACTTTGCGTAAACACTCACAGTACGCATACCAAAGCCTTTGGGAGGCCGACAAAATAAAAATACCTGCCGAAAGGAAACGCGCTTTGGTTTTGAATAACTCTGCTCATTTACAATAGAAACTATTGATTCCAGAACACTTATCACAGTAACAATTTGAAGGCTTTAAATGAATAATCAATTTAATTTAATTATTGAATCTGCTGATGTACCAGCGATTACCGAATCCATATTTGAAGTTCTTTGAATTTTGACTAGCATAGTTTCAAATCAATTTAAGCTAAACTAATCTTATCGACCCATACCTTATGTATCTGAGAAAACCTAAATATAAAACACGTTGACTACTTCATATATTAGCTTAGAATCTGTAGGCTCAACCCTCCAACCTTTACCCCATTTGAACCCCCACAACCTTGTGTTGAGTGCCAATGTGGGCAAAGGGCCTACCTTTGGGGGCATCGTTCTTCTGCGGCGACTTCCGTGCGGGGCCCTTGGCGTGCTGCGGGGAGGAGTAGGAGGGGCGCCGCGACAGGGACCCCGCGCGGTACTGCTAGGAGGCAATGGGGGCCCCCTCGGGCGCCGCACAGCCCCCCTTCTTCTGCCAGAAGCCTGCAATGAAACAAGCAGTGTTATATCACATGTGCATAAGATTCTCTACCATGGGAAGATCCTGAGCTAGTCTGGGGCTTAAAAAGAATATTAACGAGCTGCCATTCTTCTGGGCATGTCGTACAACAGTAGTGGAAAGTGGGCTAGCAACCTGTCACCAATGGTACATAAAATGTCATATCCCCAATATTTATACTAAAAAGTGATTTTGGAGACATTATCGTCTCTGCAAGGTTCTGTCCACTCCGAAAAGGAATGTATATGTATGTATATGATCCATGATCCAGCATGGGGTCATATGATGGTTCTGCGATAAGAACAGTCTATAGATAGATTACTTCTTTCCAGGATATAGTAAGAGGTGTGTACTGGACATATATTATGACTAGGGTATCCACAATCCTTGAAGAGCTAGGCATCCAGCAGCGTTTATCTGCATTGGTCCGTGGGCGCATTTTAAGCTTCTTTGGCCACATCAGTCGACGCGGGAATTGCTCCATTGAACGCCTCGTTGTGCAGGGAAAGGTGGAAGGAACAAGACCTCGTGGTAGGTCGTCGATGCGGTGGACAGACCAGATCAAGGCGGCCGTTTGTGCCCGGTACACGAATGCACCCGCATGACGGCCAACAGGCAGAGGTGGCGGGAGGTTGTGCGGCGAACCATGTCGGCTGCTCAAGATGCCACGTCATGAAGACCACAACCGCTCTGATAAGAGCGTAACGATTGAGAAGAAGATCCACCATGCTAAGTGATACTTTCTTATGAACAAAATTATCTGCAACCTCAATTACGGTCATTTTTTGCAACTTCTGCTCCAATTGAGATAAAACCTGAACCAAGTATACATGCTCCTATTCTATTCTATCCGCCTAAATACGAGTATGCCCAAATTAATTACTCCGGCATTATAAACACTGTGACCCATTAATTTCTATATTTAGGCCTCATAATGGTTATACGCCATAAACCCGCTGTTAATTAATGGGAGTGAGGCTCATGCATACAAATGGAGGGAGCTATAGCTAATAAAAGAGGAGCCGACAGCTGAGGCCCACTGGAGTGAGAAATTCAATCATTAGTCTCGCGGAACAGCGATCAAAGTAATTAAGTCCCGTTACACAGAATGGGCGACACCCGCCGCAGAGCCTTCTCTGCCAGAGCCTTAACACGTTTAGAGCTTATGTTCTACATACACATATGGAGCATACGAGTATATACACGTGAGGTTTGTTTCCGTAAAGGTGAGGGCAATGAGAATGTGATAAGATACTACTTTCGGTTTATCGATACCTTATTATAATGCTATGGACAAAAAGATTTCTTATTATTTACAGATTTAAGAGTGGCTTTCACTTTGTTTCAATGAATTACTTTTTAGTTCATTATTCAAATGAGAGGCTTTCATAAGTTTTAATCACCCATTTAGCAATTTACTATCCTTTATTCATTAGCGCATGATGAACGCCACAAAGCTATTAAATGTTCAACTTAGTTTGCCATCGTAATACAAAGCGAAATTATTTGTAAGCTAACCCAATAAAAATTTATTTGTAAAGCACGCTCCACGTAAAAGTTTATTTCCCCGGGGCCCGCTCGCAACAATATATCGCGGTCGGTTAGCGGACTGGAATTGCCTCCACTATGGGCGTAATTGCGACAACAGCCGAATGCCCTGCGACCAAAGCGGAGGGCTTCTTGCCACCATCCAAGCTACGCCTTACACGTGCTTTGAATATCTGCGGAAATTTAAAACTACCTTCAAGTTTCAAACGTGGATCAAACCGATATGCCGAGAAACTATTTTACATTATGACGATGATACGTAATGACCCCTTTCATATCAGAATGGTATCAGAAGCATGCGAAAATCCAAAGCATAACAATAATGTTACGTCTTATTGCATATTTGAAAAAGATATTCAAATATTCCATTCTATTTAAGGAAACAAAACGCAAATTTCCTATTAAAATTATATGGTAGGAGCCGCATAAAACATGTAAAAGAAAAACGTTAAAGTAAACAAAGCGGGGAAGAAGCTAACAAAACTAATAAAACCTTGATTACTTGCAAACAGTCGAAGTGGGCACTGTAAGCAAATTACACGCGAAACCAAATTAAAAAGGGAGATTCGGGAGCACAGATGGCGCTGCCGGCCATTGTCACGTGCTCAGCATTGAATCTGCCCACCGCTGCACACGGCCACTAAAGGTTAACGCATTTTCAACGCACGGTAATGATACCTGATATTCATTTTCGAGGATAATTTGGCCGATAAAGCCAACCGTGTGGTGATTGATGTCGTTAGTGGTTATCGATGTATACTACAAACCAATGTGCAATGTTGAATTCATAGAATAAAATATAATTTTAATAAACAATTACTTATACGAAATTAAAATTTGTTTTTTAATTATTAATAAATTAGTAGTCAACAACAATTACGTAAGGGTTATTTAACGACACCACGCTATTTGAACTAAATCAAAGCACATCAAAATATCTGTACATTCTAGTTTAATAACACGAAACGCTTCCTCGGCAAGAGTTTCAGCTAAAAATGCTAGGCTTTATGCAAAGTAGTGCAATTTTCCATCGTGCCAGCTCCCACGGCGCCTAGATAAGCAAACTGAGTGCTTAAGAGCGGGTAACGGATAGGCGCCTACACTATCGGAAGCCGAGGCAGGGCTTAAGGCTTAGCAGTACATCGATCAACGTTATCTGGCCCATCGCCTGCCCCACGCCGTAAGGGACCTCGTGCTCTCAATAATGCAGGGCTCTTCCAAGAAGCGGCTCTACGACAAATTTACATCTAGCTACGTAACACTACGGCAGTACATTATAACGTAAATGTAAAAGCAATACGAAAATTTCAGTCATGACATGAAACAGATATTGACTGAGATGGATAGCTATAAGTGCATTTAAAACAGTGGAAATGCTGTAGCGCTGCCGCCCTTTTCACGGTAAAGAAAACATCATAAGTGAGATTTACTTAAAGTCGCTTATTTTAAATTTGGGTCACGTAGGGTATGCAGATATAAATTTTACATGCATGATGTGTAGTTTATTTAATCGTTGATTTATATGAGTGATTGTGGTTTTACAGCCAATACGTATTTGCTAAAAACGAATATCGCGAGTATCGTATTTCTAGGGACTAAAAGATTTTATGTTAAAGCTCAAAGCTGAATTACATAACAACTGTGGTTTAACGTCGTTTTATTCGATACCTATCGGTTGTAAATAGGCATTAAATGATATTTGTAAAGTAGATTAATTTCGACTGCTGACTATCGTGGCATGATGAAGTCGTCAGGGGATAAAGAAATCTTCTGTTATTTCACGTGATACATTTGAAAACACGTCATCCTGATAAAAATTTAAATGTCATAGGTGACAGGAATGTTTACACCCATTTTAGATTATGATATCCTAATGTATTCATATGTATGTATCCAAAGTAACATAAGCACAACCAGCATTGCAGCGTCATACCAAGAATATCAACCCTTGCAAAGCGCACCTGCCCTTAGGTGGCGGCCACCGCAGCGCAAACAAAGGCGCTCCTGTTTTTCTTAAATGAAGTATTTTCCCGTTGAGCGGCGCGTTGTTCCGTCGGCTCCTCTATCGATCTCCTCGTCGCGAAGTGTTGGCATTGTTGGCGGAGATTATAGTTGCTCTTAAGTAAACTGTTTACGAAGTGCGCCTTGGCTCGCCGAGACGCTGCCCTTGATCGGCTTTGCAGGAATTTCGTGTCAACCCCAGGACTCTTCTGCAGGTTTGATAGCTCTTTATGAAATTAGAAGGTGGGGAATCTTGGTGTAAGCTTTGTCTTGTCAGCAATCTAAGCTATCAAAAATTAAAATCCATTTTTGTTTCAATGTTGTAAAAAGAAATTTATAAGTTGTTATATTGGAGGATTTTATAATATTATAATATAAGAAAATCCACTATAAATTTCAATATGTTAAAAAAAATACTCTCAAATTTTCTATATGATAATATTTAATATCTTGACTATTTTACTATAATGATGAATAATTTTACGAAGCAATTTATCTTTATAGTGATCATTATTTTGCTATATGTTGCCCCATGTTAACAAACACAGAGTAATTACATTTCGTCGTAATTAAATTTAATAAATTTTCAGTCGCCGTACACAGGCTGCTACGCATTTATCTGTGTGGAAACACACATTTATTGGATTGCATGGAGGCCCTCGTGCCGGCGTGTGTGCCCAACGACTATAACTCTCTCCCATTCAAACAATGCGGAGGCATTTGCCCAGTGGAGCCCTCGCCCTCTGACCTCTGGGACTCAACTTATGTTCGTCCTCTACTCGTTGGTTGCTCCTAATGTCACGAGGAATATGCGACATATAAGCTTCCATTCGCTTGCGGTGTCTATCACATAGTGTGTACAAACAGACTGTTGTTGTAGATTATTCACTAGTTAGTTATTTTTTAAGATATTCAAATACAATGTATGTTGTTCATGAATAAATAAATAAATAGTTCAATATATATTTTTAATGTATTTGTAATATTGATGCAAGGAAAGTACTTACTTATACTTACTTATTTAAAATAACTCGAATTCTCAGCAAACAAATTAAAAGATTCATGTGCAAAAAGCTTACTTCGTAAAGTACGTACATTTGTTATGTATCGTTACACAAACCCTTTTGGCGAAGCTCAAGAGATAATCTGTGTGTGATGCATGCATTCTGTGGGGCTTATACTTTATGCCAATAATCGTCTTCGGTGAGCTGCTTTAAAGCTTCTTGGAAAAATGTTTCATATTTTGATTTCGCGTCCAACATTTCGTATGGCTATTTATAGGTAGAGTTTTAAGAGTATGTTAGATTATTTAATACGTTTAGCATCTTTAGATGTGTGGAACTGAATTTAAACTAAGAATAGAAAGCAGGAGATTGTTCAAGAATTGTATGTAAAATGTTCTAACACGTATCGTATCCCAAGACTATACAGGGTGGCGCATTCAAAACGGTCAGTATGGGAAAGTCTGAAACTATAAGAGATACGAAGATTTGTTCTTGGGAACCATGTCACCGATTTCGATAAAAATAAAAACTGCATTCATACTTTCTTTGAAAAAACAACTGTATCCGGTACGGGAATCGAACCCGGTTGGTTTGAAAAAATAATTTGGCCCTTTTCACTTTTTCTTTTTAAATATCAATTGTGTAGGTCTTAAGTTGTAAATGTCTCTATGAAACATGGTGTCAAAAATGAATAAAATGCATTGTTTTCGCATACTTTAGTTTATCATAGTAGGTTTTCTAAGTGACCACCGTTGTTTTCAATACAATATTCAACACGTTTAGGTAACGATTTTACTATTGAATTTTGTATTTTCATGTGGTGAATTTGCGTTACAATTGACTTTATTGCTACTTTTAGGTCTTCAATGGTGTCATAGCTTGTTTTGTAAAATTCATCCTTAACGTAATCCCACAAGAAATTTTCTAATATGGTTTAACACGTCACTTTAAGTGGACTTTTCAATAGATTGTTAGTTTTTGATTACTGTAGATAATAAAACCTCCTTAAAGGATTAACGCAATGCTAATCCCACATGATATGGTGTATGTAACAAGTAGGGAAGTACAAAACTACAAACAGCCATAGAGACAATTTTACATGTCTGTTGAATATTGTTACGGAGTATTTAAACTACTGTGATAAACTAAAGTATGCCAAAACAATGCATTTTATTCATTTTCGACACCATGTTTCATAGAGACATTTACAGCTTAAGACCTACACAATTGATATTTAAAAAGAAAAAGTGAAAAGGGCCAAATTATTTTTTCAAAGCAACCGGGTTCGATTCTCGTACCGGATACAGTTGTTTTTTCAAAGAAAGTATGAATGCAGTTTTTATTTTTATCGAAATCGGTGACATGGTTCCTAAGAACAAATCTTCGTATCTCTTATAGTTTCAGACTTTCCCATACTGACCGTTTTGAATGCGCCACCCTGTATAACACGTATCCCAAGATAAATAGTACCAGCCGCAATGTAAAGGTAAGGCTAAAGCATAATTGCATGTCAGTCATTCGGGTTAAATCATTCAGTGAGTCTGGCTGTTCCTTCGTCCAACCATAAATCTGGATCATGCATTTTTAGTGAGCATTGTTTTTTTATTACATACTGCAAAGAGGATATTGCAATTCTTCTAAATGTAGAAATTGCTAATCCCATTTTGTAGGCGCTCAAATGTTAACACCAGCTGCTGCTTCGTTTTATGTTGTTGTAAAGATGACTTAAAAGAAATTGTTACAATAATTATCCATATGAAACTATAGACGTTTTACACCGGTACTTCAGTTGTTACACTGTACCAGCGAATGGAGTAAAAACTGAATTGTTATTTAAAAAATTAACTGAATATAAAACATATCATCATAATAAACGTACTCTATCTGCCAGGAAATAGAGGATTAGATCTAGCTTCACTTGTAATTCCCCAATGTAATAGGTGGACAATGTATCGAATTATACAAATATTGAACATTTCCTATTCAGAAAGGTAAGCGGGTTGTCGTCGTACCTTGATCACACTCATATGTTACGTTCCAATGTGTGTGCAGGCGTGAGCGTAGATATCGGCTTTTACGAGGGTATCAGTACACAATAGGAGGCAGAATCGCCACCTTCGCGAGGGAAGCTTGAAATTATGCAAATGGCGAATCGTAAAATCCAGTACATTTTGGATTCAGCTGATTCGCCTCGTGGCCGCCCAAGTACATAGATATGCTTTTAGGCGGCTTAGCAACGGAATTAACATTGCTAATAGCTCCGAGTGGCTTATAAGAAAATCGCTTTCCGAAAAGCACTGCTAAGTCTGTCGAGATAACACTAGGTCGGTTGCTTTCTTAGGAATTTTCTTTTTTCAAGTATTGCTGGAATTTTCTTTTTTCAAGTACAGGATGCGCTAAAGATTCGATTTCTCAAATACGATATGTTTAACACATGTTAATAAAAAACCTGTAAACTACGTAGAAATAAACACAATTAGTAATGAACTTTTCGTTAAATCTAATGTGCGCGGGGTTTTCCATTTAACCGTTTTCCTTTACAATATTTTTGAAAAGAGCTGTCAGTATTATTTAGTTCCTGCTATTTAGTTACAACAAGCGTATGTTACGTTGATAATAAGTGTGAGCATGTATGTAGTTTAAGTTATGGTAAAGTAGTATCCGCCCATTCTCCGCACTCACGTTCTCAAGTATGAACCAGAATTAAATTTTAAACTTTACTTTGAGGGGTTAATTTTCCACCCACAAATTATCGCGACAATTTTACTTTGAACTGTGGGTAATTGTAAATTACGTAAAGCATTGGACTATGGTTTGATTTCCATTCCAATTAAGCTTTTAATTTTGAAACTGAATATAATAATTTTACATTCACGTCCTATAATCCCGTTGTAATTGTACAGAACCTCGAAGAATTACTATACTACTACTAGCTCCTCGGTCACTATAAGTTGTGATGTCCCCTAGTCCATTCGATGATTATTAGGACATACATATACATTCACGTCCTTTTATCTCTTTCGGGTGAGCAGAACCTCAGAGATATAATATCTCTTTGGTTACTTTGAAGCATGAATATCGGGGTTGTGATATTTTAATGGAACATTGGTGACAAGTTGCTAGCCCATAGCTCAATGAATCCTTATTACCTCTAGTCTCTTAGTCACCTCTTACACCATGCCGGGAAGAACAGCAGCTAGCTAGCATATGATGAGTAATGTAAAAAAACTGAAAAACTAACTATTTACCATTTAAGTCCTAGTTTCACTGGACCCTACAAATAACTAATGAAAACTGATTTGATTAGGAATAAACTAATCAAACAAATCCCATCTTATAAGTTTTTGAAAAATGAACTGTTGGAGAGGGCAACGACTTTCAACTTATGTACATCCGCATCACAGCCGCTGTACCATGGGGGGTAACCAGAGGTTAATGATCCTATGTTTATTGTATTTTCTATTACCTCTAATATATAACTACATTCTATTTTCAGACAAATCTCAAGCAACATAAAAATCTAATTTGCATAAAAATATAATGTATTTAAAACCTACGAGTACGCATATGTAATCTGAGTTATCACTAAATTCCTTGTTACTCTCGATTCTTTATTCTATAAAGTACCGTCCTGTTTATTCACAAATAGCAACATTGGTTGCCAAAATTTAGAAATGATGAATGCCATTATATATAGTTTATTCGTAAAGTTGTACCACAATAAGCAAACCGATACTATTGTCCAAACTTACCGATCATTTTGTCCCTTTGAGAGCCCACGACTCGGGAAAATTATAATTCAACTTGGGACCAAGTTGCACCACAAAATGTGTCACTAGATTAAATCAAAACACCAAGGCCATCCTACACCGATTCACTACGACACAAAGTATAAACGAAACACAAAAGTTATTAGGCATGTAAGCGCAGTATAATTACATGTGTGAAAAGAAAATTGGCGTCTGCACCAGCCTACGGATCGGATACGACTGAGTGAGTCCTGAAATCTCTCAAACATACTGAAGCAACATCCTCAATCCCTGTGGCCGCAGCGAGGGAACACGAGCCTTGAGAGCGATCGGGGAACAACGCCATCTGTGAACCACGGGGCGAGGCTTCTGGAGGAAAATGTTTCATTTCCCGCAAATGTTGCGAATGTGAGTTAGTACCAAGACGGGTTTAGCCATCAAATACAAAGTAACTTACTGCACAATCGACACGATAGATGACGCATTTTCCTGTAGCTCCTCTTTCTTCTATGTTGTTACTACAAGTTGTATGCCATAGGCAACCCGTAGTAACATGACATGCCAAAAAGCTATTCTTTGTTAACTATCATTGTACCTAAAATTAACTGCACATAATACAGATAGTTTAATCATAGAGATATGTTTTTTTTGTCTTAATGTTATAATAAAACAGGTCAAGATATGTCGTAAGGACTACGGGTAAACGGGATCAATTGGTAGATTGTTTAGCAACTTGTCACCAATGTTCCATATGACATCACAAACCTACCTTTTATGCTAAAAGTGACCTAGAAGATGCTACATCTCCGAGGTACTGTCCACCCCGAAAGGGATTGAAGGACATTAATGTATATATAAAATATGTAATATTACAAGACGTGTTAATTTTATATTAGAGGGAGTGACTACTGACCACCGTCACCTTAAAAAGGTCAATTCTCAGCTGGTTGAGTGAAGTGGGTTCCCCACGAACACGTGCTGATACAAATTAATTTGTACATTTCTATGTACTTTTACGTATTTATTTGAATAACAGTTGTTCCACGGTTAGTAAAAGACATCGTGAGGAAGCTTACCTAGTTTCTCGGAATAGGTAATAATCAGTACTTCTAAATGGTGACATCATTTACCACCTATCATGTTAATACACGCGACCAGCTTGACGTATGGGTTTGAGGTGGCTATTATTACTAACTTCGCATTTTGGAAATAAATTGGACATTTGAACTTCTGACTACCACGCAAGTGTTAATGTTTTAATATTTACATAATGTTCTAACTTATATATAAGTAATACTATTTTATTTCACTGCTTCTGTGATATTCCATACTTATTGAATAATAATTTTTGTGCAATAATACCCTAGATTTATAATCGGTCACTTGCTATTAATACATACATACATATATTCACGTCTCTACATACGTCCCTACATCGATAGCCACCTGGAACGATTCTGATAAATCTCTTTTGCTTCACTCACACCCATTAACCTTCTGATACCAGGTCTTCTGTTCTTAACACTACGTGCACGTGCCTTGTAAATGAGAAAGAACGAATGTCTCAAATTTGATCCGTATAAGTTCTATGCGGCCTTTCCCGTCCAACTCTACCTTCCACTTTGGCTTTATAGATTTATTTTGTGGCCTCCTTTCATCCATTTGCTCCATGTGCCCAAACCACCTTAATATACCTTAACTATTTCGGTCTATACATCTTCTTTCATACCTCAACATTCACGCATCACACTATTCCGACATTTGTGATTATATATACCAATACATTAATTTTATAGATAATAATGTTATATGACTGTGTACTATTACTCATGTAAAGAACAAGCTTAGAAAGGTGTAGTGTAGTTTAGTCTAGTCTAGTATCAGCTGTTATTCTTTCCAGATATACGCCTAGTTTCTTCTATATCCTATTCTAGTACAAATTAATCTATAGGTGAATGAGGGATTTTGTAGCGCAAGATATCGTCCTACCCCTTGTAGATCACAAACGTGATAGGTTATATGCTTAGCTGAAAAGTGAACGGAGTTATTAAGTTATTTTTTTATTTGAGAGCTAAACTAATCGAAGCGTTATGATAAATGGGTATAATGAAATAAAACCAGTAAGTAAAAGACGCAATCGCATAGTCTGTTACTCTGTGGTAATAAGACGAATGGCTCCATTCGCAACAGATGACGATCATCTTGGATGTGCTTTAGCTACATCATATACATATTTAAATATATATACATACAAATATCGTTATATGGCTGCAGCCCAATGGGAAACACCTCTGGTTTCTTATTAAAGGTCCTAGGTTTGAATCCTGGCTCTGGCATGTACGAATGAAAGAAATTTAAAAATGTCTTTTCATTTATGTACATAATTTGCAGTCGCTAACGTCGAGGGAAAACGTGGTGAGGAAACCTGCCTATCCCTGTGCCTGTACACGGCGATGCGGTTCACTATCTATCATGTTGGGTGTGGACTACCTTGTGAAACGCGAGGTTTGGATGTGCCACACCTAACATGCCTTCAAATTTTGCGGATATAAGCACCCAAGCCTCTGACTACCCCGCAAAAATAAGAAGGGAGTGTGTATACGCAAGTCGTGAAGCGTATGTATGTTACTTTACAAGAATAAAAGAAATTGAGGAATATCTATATGGTCTCGTGCTATAATTAATATAATTTTATGTTATGAACAGTTGCTATCTTACTAACGAGGTAGCAATATGCGATATGTCGTAAGAGGTAACTAAGAGATTTAGGGTATACTAATATACCAAACTTTCTAACCACTATTTTTTTGACGACCTCCGTGGCGCGATCGGTTAGACGCCTGAACGCTAATCGTGAGGTCCCGGTTTCGATTCCCGGTGGAGGCAGAGTTAAGATCTACGTTTTTCTTCTGCTTTCCAGTCTGGTCTTTGATTATACATATATGCTATATATCTTTTTATCTATATGTAATAAGTATATATTTCTTAAATATACGTTGACTAGTACCCTTAACACAAGTCTTAAATGTACTTACCAAGGGGCTAGTTCAATTGGTGTAATAATATATAAATATTATTATTACTATCTCGTGTTAGTTTGCGGACTAAAAAGAACGCTAACTAGCTGCCGTTCTTCCCGGCGTGTCGTTTGTAGAAGCGATTAAGGGAGTAGCGTAAATTGAATCTACTGAGCGATGGGCTAGCAAATTGTAACCAGTGTTTTATATTAATAATTACATAATAATCATTTATGCTGAAAAGTGACCAAGGTGATATTATCGTGTCTCCGATGTTCTGTTCACCCCTAAATAGATTAACGGATGTGAATATTATGTGTATTTGTCTCTTCAACAACTAAACCTGACGAAAGAGTCTTAGGAAGGAGGTATCTATCTTAGGTCTTAGAGCTATGTATAACATAACATACATTTCACAACCTTTATTCCTTACGAGGTAGTTAGAGGTTCGCATGTCCATGTCCGCAATTGCGGAGTTAATGTAGTGACCAGCTCGAATACACGTATTGACCGCATAGGCAGCAACCAATAAGATGAAAGTAAGTCGTTCATTTAAACACACATCACGACCATTTCCTACAGAAGTAGACAGAGGTTACGGATCCCATCTATCCCGATTCTGAAAAATACTTTCGCTTTATTATCACTCATACATACTTTGCGGTTATAGGTACTTCTCACGTCACCCTGTTTCAATATCTACGCCGTGTATGTACCGTTCCCATAACCCCTTAGTCCCTTAGTCACCTTTTACGGCGCCCCTGAAGATGCTGTGCCCCATTCGAGGTGCGGCGGCGTGCGCCTGGGCAATGCAATGCGCCGAAGTGGGCCACGTGACACCGCGCCCTTTGCCCTCTGCGCCGTACGAGCGCTCTCATTAGCATCGTGGGTGCGGCCACCATTGCTGCTTCGTGCCACTGACATTGTCATGTGCTTCATTCCTCAAGGGGTGGATAGAATGGTAGAGTAGCTTTTGACATATAACTCAGGATTATGTTTTATTACTAGAATAAGTACTAGGAATTAATAAATAGAAGTTGAAATGTAGTAGAGGGCAACTAAGTAAATTAAATAAATTGAGCTATAAAACTAGTAAATTGTCATTTATATTCCACATTAATCACATAATAATGCTCAAACCACCATCACGATAAGGACAGGCGATTCTCAAAGTAGACTATACGCACCTAATGATACGAAGGATGAATAGGAGATACTGTCGAAGTGTTACATTAGAAGTAATGATAATTACCGCTGGCGAGTTCATTCACGGATGTCACTGAAGCGATAGTGGTTGGCCAGGATCGGGAAGATGTATTTCAAAATATTTGTTCAACTATAGAAAGGAAGACGGTTGAAGCTGTATAGTATTATATTATCTGTGGTTGAAGTTTGTATATGTTACATCATTAGAGCTAAATTCCATAATACCCTCTCTCGATATCACTTTTTAATATTCAATTAACCTTGGTTGGGACATAGCGCGCAGTTCTCGATTACTACGTTACGTTAATTCAAGTCCGCATAGATAATATCAACTTGGCATTCGGCTATTCCCCGCGGCAGCTCTAATGCCGTGATGGCACTGGGCAGGAGCGAGTGAGGCTCGGGCGTGGGAGCAGAGTCCAGCGCCGCTGCGGCCGCCGCCGAAGGAATGAGCCGCGCGAAGAGGAGGAGCGGAGTGATTGTCTTTATCAGCCCCGCCGCGCGCGGCCTCTCGTCGCCAGTGCCTCGCCGTCCGCCCGTGGCCACAGACGCCTCCGCCGCCGCTCCCACTAGTTTCGCAGCGAACGCGCGCTCCCCCCGGCCCCCGCGCCACCCAGTGCTACTTGTTTTGAACTTTCCAAGTGACTGTCCGCCGCCGGGCTCAGTGTGAATCGCAGTGAATTAAATCCGAGTGCAAATTCCGAAACTACGCAGCGAATTCGAGGTGCGCCCGATACGGAACGAGTCGCGTTGTCACCGGCCACGTTACAAGGTTATCGCGCCTCTAGCGAGCGGCCAGTGATGAATTGGAAAATCGGCGCGTAGTCGCTCACGTGGTGCCCCCCGCGCCCCCGCCGCGTATATTTAGCGCCAAGCGGCGCAGCGCCAAGGACGGGCCCACGGCGCCCAAGCCACGCACGGGCCGCACGCCGCGCACCGCCGCCTCGGCCGCTGATAAGCGCCGCAGATAACCTCAACCTCTGCGGGGCGCGGGCCGCTCGGCCCAGTGACGTTCTCAAAATAGTCAATAAAGAATATTCCGTGATATTCGAGGCGAGTTCAGTGTGTGATGCCATCTTGCGAGTCAGGCACGCGCTTCTGAGCGCACCCCGAAGGAGCATCGCAGCAGCGGCAGCGCAGTGAGTGAGGACATGGAGATGCACGGAGGCGGCGGCTTCCAGAGCCCCTGGTCGTCGCAGAGCGGGCTGGCGGAGCTGGAGGGCGCCATGGGCGAGGTGGAGCCCCTGGGCGAGCTCAAGGAGGTGGGCTTCGAGCCGCAGACGCGCGCGCGCTCCAACACGTGGCCGCTGCCCCGGCCCGACAACTACCTGGAGCCCCAAGAGGGCCCTGGCTCCAAGAAGAACTCCAACCAGAACCTGGCCGGTGAGTACGCCCCCCGCCACTCGCGCTGTGTTTACAATTAGCGGCGCCCGATGAAAACATTGACTCACATTCCGTTCGCAGTGTTGCTGATATCAAAACAATAGCTGCGTTCGCGAAATGTTGGAGCGGGACAGACGCAAGGCGTTAGCACTTTTTTAATGAAATAGATATTTATATAATCGAATTCGCTTACTTGCTCTTTGCTCGCTACTAAAAGTACATACGTGTTAACTTTAGCATCGTTCACCAAACAAAAAGATATGATATTACGTAACACACATCTAGCAATATATCTGCAAATATAGTAAGGAAAATAAAAACTCTGCAATAGTGAACAGGACTATTGCGTTTTGATACCTGGATAAGTTTAGTATAGCTATTACATGCTCATATAGTATGTTCAGGCGTCTATTTCCCTAATGGGATAAGCAGAAACTATTAATTACCACCATGAACATTCCTGACAAATTTGTTTTGCCTCATTCTTACTCTTCTCATACATGTTTTTCTGTTCTTCACGTTGTGTACACCCACCTTGAGAAGAATTTATGTAATTTGATCTGGATATTACGTGTCCTACCCCTTCCAACCATACAATCCACTTTGTCTCTATAGATTCATTTCGCAAACCTTCTAACATCCATCCGCTCCATGTACTCAAAACGTCTTAACATACTTCGTCTAGTACACTCTTATTTCATACCACATTGAATCGCAAATTCTGCACTATAAACTATCACATAATCTCACATGACACATTTTCTTTACAATTGGTAAAGTAAGTAGAGTATATGATGGTGGTAGTAAGCAATGTTCAGTGTATAGTGGCTGTGGAGTCTGACGTTGCGTTGTCCGCAGGGGCGCCGCCGCTGCCCTCGGTGGGCGGCAAGAAGAGCTCTTCGCGGCGCAACGCGTGGGGCAACCTCTCGTACGCCGACCTCATCACGCAGGCGATCACCTCGGCCCCCGAGACCAGGCTCACGCTGTCGCAGATCTACGAGTGGATGGTCCAGAACGTGCCATACTTCAAGGACAAGGGCGACAGCAACTCTTCGGCCGGATGGAAGGTAGGTGCTGCTTATTGACACGGCTACTACTGTACTATAAGTTTGCATGGGAAGAGGTCATTGGAGACGCGTACGCTAGAGCGGCGCTAGTATTCGCTCGCTGCGACGCAGTTGGCGGTGGTGACGCGTGGCCTGGGCTCGCCGGGTGACGTAGGCGCGTCGCGGCCATCGCCAGAGGCGGCGCTGTTGGCGAATGGGCCGCGGCACGCCACCTTCGCGCCTTCCGGGTTCACAAACCATACGACGTTCGTAACGGTTTACTTTTGACCAGGAATGTTGAATCGGACTCGTTTGTGCCTTCGCCGAGCAAAAGCCGCGCTCTGATCAATATCCACTCGCATTTGGAACGTGGATTCGGCTACCGTTTTCGTTTTGAAACGCTTCGATTAATTAAGTGCTCAACGCTCCAAGAACCTGATGGAATTCTAATTTTATTTGACTGCGTCGTTCTTCTAGCGTACACGTGGATGGACTACATTCCTTCGACGCTCTGAGAGCAGTTAACTACCAATATGAGCGTTTGTGATTTGAGATCTATTTAAACTGCTGCCACGTACATCTCTTCTAACGCATTTCTTATTTAAAATATGGTATAGCGCGTTATTACTCGTAAAATGGTCATGAAGCGTGATTTGTGTGATAAGCTGTTTTTTTTAATATTTTATAATTCAAATCAAATCAAATCAAATCAAATCAAATCAAATTTTATTTGCAAACACACGTTATTCACTGTTGTTACAAAATGGTATAAGGTACAGTGTGTTCGACCGTATCAGGCATGCAAATTATTGAGATATGAAGTTCTACCATTTTGAAACTACAAACAATCCATTCTCTGTCTATTTTATTCTATCTAGTCTATATACTAGCACTAATGAATATACTATATTAAAGTAATTGATAAAATAAATTCGCACTTGACACAATTAAATTAGAGCTAGGAATAGGCCCTGGCCTAGGTTAGAGAGCCAGTGAGTTCAATATTTTTCCTAAGGTTATTGTTATACGGCAATATTATCAGTCCTTAATGTGTTTATGTGGGCATGGCTGTGTGTGTTTATACAAATACGTGATAATTTGTGATAAGCGGCTCATGTTTGCCTCTGAAAGTGATATGTAAGAAATACAGTTGATACGAACCTATTTATGCCCTATCTTCAACATTATCTAAATAAACAGTCAAATGTGATATTGAGGTGTGTTAACATATCTAAAAAGTTTTTAAGAAATAGTAAAATGAATTTTTATAGTTTTGATATTTACGTAATGGGGTATAGATAGGTCTCATCACTCTATTTTTTCCGAAGATAAACTCAATCTCTCTCTCAGATCAGAGTAACGTGTGTATTATTATTTAACTAATTGCAACCTTTGTGAGGTGGTTGAAATGTCGGGTTATAATAGTTCCTCGATCAATTTAAGCAACCTGGGTCGTACCGGCGTAAATAGTGTGTGCCAATCACTCTGGCACCTTTTAAAGAAATTAAACTGAATATCCTCAATTGAATTGATGTCTAAATGTTATCGGCATGACATCATAATGCTGTCGTAGTACAGATATTATCTGTGTTATATTCATTTCCGTATTCCCTCACAATTCAATAATATTTTTGTTTTGTAGTGTAAAACCACACTGCGCAATAAGCAGATTGTGAACTACGCTATTCCCATTAATAGTTTGATTGCAGTCTACTTCATTAGTCCATCAATTACTAAGCATAAAGCAAATTATCAATTTAAATATTTAATACACTAATCCATCCTATTACAAAGGAACAAACATGTTAAGGGAGCGAACAGAAACCCGTAGTCGTTAGTGGTGACATCAAAATTTCCTGGATGTCCACATTCTGACACAAATTATTACTACTATTTCACTTATATTATATTACTATATTTAGTTTTGCATAAAACCAGATGAAGTTATTTGTACAATATTTAATGATATTAGAATACAAAATGTACATTATTTAGTTTTTAAAATGATCTGAAGCTGTTTTCTTTATTAAAAGATATTTTCCCTTACGGATACTGTCTGCTGCGCAGTTTTTAATCCGTCAATCAATTAAGTGAACTGTTTTCATAATTATAATGCTAGTGAACACAACATTTCTTCAGCCAATATAAATTAATTGCTCGTAAACGACGTATGCCCGTACGGCTGTTCAATGAGTATCTATTCATGAGAACATTGATGTTTTGATGAATACAACGAGAGTCGTGATTTTTGTTTACCACGCAGAATTTATTGAATAAAAAACTGCGCACCGGCATTCGCCTTATCAGTCGTAGGCTTATTAACCGAAAAATTAAGATAAGGGAACCGTATCAGCCTGTGGAATAGTTGTATGGCTGAGCCTCATTCGAATGCCGCGCCATGTCATCATCTCTATCTAGGTATGCGGTAGAAAGTTAGAATGGACGAACACACGAAACTATCATTTGGATCACTTGCGGGCTTTTTGTGCAGGCTCATGATATTATTCTTAATACTGAAAACTGTTATACATGTCGAACGTTCTCAGCCGTTTGCAAATTAATATTATACATCACTAATTCGCTTGCTATTTTAAAGTGACTTTGTAATTAAAATTCTGAGGTCGCTCTTTATGCAAAGCTTAGCTGCGACCTTAGAGACACAGCTTGATTCATACCAGCCATCACTACAGAGATAAAATATCATTTAATACGTCTCAAGAACCGGTATTAGGGCCTTCGCCATTAGGTGGGCAAATCATTCGCGTGTAAGAAGATATCTATCTCAGAATCGAATTTGCTTTTATAATAACTGTGTATACCATTGAAAACTGGAACATAGTAAAATAGATACATTTTTGCCATGATAGAAATACAATTTAGAAAAATACTTAGTTATTATTTGCATTCAACTAATACCACGTGGTAACCACTTTGTACACATTACATGAATAACCATGCGTGAGTTCAATAGAAGACGTTACAAAATAGTAAAACACGTATAAGCAAAAGTTTTCCTGTATCTAAATACTCTTTTAAAATATTCTGAAGCGAAACGACAAGTTAAAAAGCCAATCAGAGGCGTTTAGTGATGCTAATAATTGGCACCCACGCTCGTCATTAATATGGATTACTTGAATATGGAGTATGAGGAAAAGGTGTGAGCGTACGCACCGCGCGGCCACGGCGGCTGACCTCGCGATGCGTATTCCGCGCGACCTTCACAAACCTGTGGCATTGATTGACGCTCAATGCCCGCTCTAAAACAATTCGACGCTTGTTTTATCTTCGGGCAAAAACGCGAGGATTCGTAATTATTAATGCTACGCCTATTTATAGATGACCACTTTAAGTTTTACGTTCTATTGTAGCATCATGTTAGTATTTTGAACAAGGACGATAAAATACTTTAAAAGTTCATCCAATACATGCAAAAAAGACTATGATTTATTGTATTTTTTCTAGTTTTGGCTAAAGTGGCAATGATATTAGTAAACATGAAGGATGTAGAATTTTCTTCACACCTAAATATACTCGTAAATGTTGCCAAGTCATCGATATTTACTACTACGACGCCAGCATATAGCAACCGACTCTAAGTGGCGTATTTATATCTTTTTGAGAATTTAAAGATTTCGTGCATGGCTTGCCTATTAGGAATTCATCATGTGAATTCGCGAGCTAGGCATTTATTAAGCATGTGACTAAATCTTTCCCGTTACGTTAGACCGTTAAAAACTACTTTCGATAACATTTTTAAGAGTTTTCCGTTTATGGCACCACTTGACCTAAAATATTGAATTGTTTGATAGAGGGAGTGGAAATTCAATTAATGTTTTATTAATGTGCTTTTGTAATTTACTTGGGATTGAAAATAATTTTAAATTTTTTGATTTTAATTTACCAATACATGTAATGTAATAGATTTCCCATATTTGCTGCACGAATACTAATCCATTGTGTATTCATGTTAATTTTCGACGCAGAGGTTTCTTTCCACGTGGCTGTTTGAGTTTTTGCTAGAAGGCGGAAGAGTATTATTCTAAGCTATCGAAGCTTATTTCTTATTCCTATCTCGAAACGTTGTTATTCGAAAAGTATACAGGATTTTTTTGAATTCGTGAGCAGGATTTTTGAGAACGATAATTATTAAAAAGAGCGCCAAATTGTCTGCCTTGGAAGATCTCTTTAGCCGGCTATAGGTTATTGCTAATACTATCATGGTTAAAATTGTGTTAGTTTTCTAGTAAACATTCCCTTCTACGTATACGACATAATAATCTAAAAAAACCTGTTTTTCTTAAAGCCTTAGCATTAATCAAACCATTTCGAGCAACTTGACATATTACATTTCCTCCAGAGTTCTCCACCCTGTAGTCTTAATTTCGGAGTGCCTGTGTTCGACACTCGGGTACAAATCACTTCTGGCTTATTGTAAATTTCGCCGGTGAGTGGGGCCTTTTATTTGATTCTTGGGCCTTTGCATGGAGTGTACACACCTTGCCGCGATTGATTTATGCTTGTTTGTCACAAAGTGGATTCATTCGCTGGGCCTGAGACGCAGCAGCCGCAGGATTAATAAAGCGGCCCGCGGCGTATTTGGGGTGGCCAATAACTCAATATTCTCCCAGCGAGGGATCCAAAGGCTTAGCCGCGATGTGAATTAACATACAAATGTCAATCGGTTCTATGCATAAAAATCGTAGCATTTCTGGCATCATTCAGGGAATCAACTTTGTAGGGGATGGCTTAAGTTTTTGACATAAATGTAGTTTGGGGTTAGACGTTTCCTTCCTAATATATTTGTATAGAAATAACCCTATTTCCTTGATTAGTTCAACATAAAAGTATGTTCTCAGAAATAGCTTCGTAGTTTAAATATTTTATACGACTAATTTGTTGAAAGTACTTTGTTATAATCTCACGGACAGTGCGTGCATTCACGTATACGTAATTGCGTATGCTGTCAATACCGTTAAATAGCACAAAAAACAAAAAATAGCATTACGTACGCTCCTTAATGAGCAACTATTAAAAATATAATGGGAACAGAGATGAGATTAAGAGGAGAAAAAATTCCATTCATTTGAAGTGAGACCGGTTTGAAGCCACGGCGCTCCACTGGCCACCGAGCCATCGCATTGAAGCAACGCCGATTCTGCAATGGCCAATTGCGTTACCAGTACAATATTCAGAGATAAGGGCTTAGGTGCTAGGGTTTAGTGTCCGGCACGTGTTTCAGACTGGCGTAGGTTGTACTAAATGCGTTTATCGTCACAGACATTTAATCTATAACGTGCATTATTCACATGAAGGAAAATAATTATTCTACACATGACAATTTTAAGTTGAAGTTTTGTTACAATTTTAAATACATATTTAAACTTAATATCATAAAAACATGAACTGAATATTTTAATTTACACTGCATGCCACAAGTGACTAAAGATTAGAGATACAAGCATATGTCCAATTTGAAGGTTACATTAAAAGTACGTGTCATTGATTTTGTACAGCCCAGGAATTAGCAGACGTCAGTGTTGCCGTTATCGAATAAT
Organism: Leucoptera coffeella; assembly: GCA_030578115.1. Taxonomy (NCBI): domain Eukaryota; kingdom Metazoa; phylum Arthropoda; class Insecta; order Lepidoptera; family Lyonetiidae; genus Leucoptera; species Leucoptera coffeella. Next base: position 80,126 of record JAMBLF010000922.1, read on the forward strand.
TGTTGAAATAAATATGCAACGTCAAATTGCTTAAAAATGAAAATTTAGCAATTTCTACGAAAGTTGCCTAGGAACACATTATTATATAGTTCATCAAAGGCATATTTCTAGAATAGATAACGAAAACAGAGTGTCTAGCTATAGTCAACCAATTTATCGTTACAATAAAATCTTTTATCATTTGCCTAATTCATGAACGCGGATCCTTGGAGTGGAATTCAAAGCGAGGAGCGAGAAGAGCGGCTCCTCGCTAGGTCGAGCCCCGGCCTCGTCTGCCCACACTGACGACCTTTGCGTACAGCCAGCGTACAGCCACTGCGCAGTCTCACGCTAACGACGCACTCTGCACTACATGCTATAGCGACGACGCATTAAGGAAATTCCAATCCCATAGCACATATACTCCAAAATACGTATTAAAATTGTGTTGCACGGACACATCTCATTGCAAAATCAAAAGAAAATGCCATTGAAAATGGATTGTCGCTATGGATGCGAGACCACGTGGTGTTGTTGTTGTGCGGGGCGTGGGCGCGGAAGTTGATCGCCTCTGCCACAGCACTCGGCGGCGCCTGTACGCGGCGGTGGGGATGGCATTAGCATAACCAGTCTTCATCGCGTGGAGTGCCGATTATGCTAATTAACATGTCCGCATATTGTAAGTAAAATGTCTAATTTATCGAGTTGCTCGAGGACAAGAATCTGCGGCGTCAAGGCGCCACTGCTCACCATTTTTAGTTCTGCCGTGCGACGCCACGACATTTGGATTGGGCCGGATCTTACCACGAGACATTAGCAAACTTCTATATTATAAAGATAATATATAGCGGCCAAGTCTTAGTCTACCTGTAAAGTGGATATTAACTCAGGCCGTGCTGTGATTTCAGTTATAGTTTATCTACCATTTAAGGTCCGAATGTTAATTTCAAGATTCCCGATTACATTTATTTGAGCGTTGTTATGGCGTAATAAATATTTGAGACTGCGTAGATACAATAACAATTTGCAAGTACGTAGAAAAAGTTGATCTTCAAAAGAATCTGGTTTTGTTTTTATGGAATAGTAAGCAGCCATAATGAAGTCAGCGACGCGTTGAGAGGTTTCGGAAAACTCGCGCGCGGCCGCTTCATACTCAGAGTTCTAAACGAAAACATACCCTAGCGGGAGCAAGATCGCCTAAAAATAGAATTCCTACTATCACATGATTACTTAACTCATTATGAGCCCGCCAAAGTTTTGATCATGGTTCTTCAGTAATAGCAAATATTATATATACTGTTCACGCATTAGTAAATAATATAAAACTGTTCAGTGCGTAGAAAATGAACGAAATACTTACATAATCCTTCTATAATAATTAAAAATAAAAACCACATAAAACTAAGACTAGTAGTAAAAACAGAAATAGAAATGGCGGATGCCAAACTAAGAGGAGAGGCTGATGTCTCGTCTGTCTTATTAATAAGCATGTAAAAATAGCGAGTCCGCTCGTGTTTACAAATATGTATTGTTGACATCACCTGGGTACGTCATGCATTCCCACAACACAACTCCCCAGAGCACATGGGCTGCGGAGGTTTGTTTTCAATCCAGAACATGCACAAAATAGAAAACTATAAGCATTGCAACAATATTGATATGCATTTAATATAATTAGCGATAAATTTTCGGTGATTTTAAATTTCTCTCCACTCTGTTATGATCGCGTGATAGTCCCAATCGCTGTTTACATTTTTTACAATACTTCAGATTACATAAGTTCGTACATTGAATGTTTGTTGACGATGGCTAACTACGCAAATATCCAAAGATAACAGTTTAAGAACTGGCTCATCTATGTTTTGAATTCGTGTTGATTTCCGGTTTTCCCAAAGGCTGACGAATTTTATTAACATCAATATAAGTTTACAAGTTGACTCTAACAATGATTTCGATAAACTAGGCTGTACTTTGAAAAACGGGAAAAATTCGTTTGAATTACATACTTAGTTATAAAGCTATAAATGATTAAAGTTGTATAAAATATTATCTATAGAATGGTCTATATAGATATTAGAGTATTCATAATTTATAAATTTGTAATATTATCCATTAAATATCTTTTATTCCTGGGTTCGGTCTATACTAGTAACACACTTTTGCAGATTTCTTTACATAAGCAGAACGTATATGAAATATAAAAAAAAAAATTATTATATTAATTTATAACAAAATATTGAAAAGATACAAATTTTCGCGTGTAAGTACAGCACATTGTTTCGGTCTGTATAAGTACACGTGTATCGAATGGGTTTATTTGTACTACAGTCGCCTAAGAGACTTAAAATTATATGCGAAACAAAAACCTTCGACGATATGTGAAACTGACAATGACCGAGTCCTTGTACCGAGACTAAAAATAAGAAATGACTTTAAACTTTGACTGTTATTCAACAATGGAAACGTTGTCTCGGTGGGAGCAGCGTTTTAATGAACAGTAGTTGAATAACGCCACTTCTCGGAGCCACGTGGATCCACGCTGAGAGCTGCCCTCGCCTCCTCACGTTGCTTGGAATGGATCCAGCGATGCCACTGATAACAGTTAAATCAAACTATTGTAGCGGTTTTAAAGTTACATTATATTATAGACTATTTTTCATGAGGTTTTTTGTATAGGTTAGTGATGGTAATCGCTATCTTCATTATTTACTATCACTATAAGATTAGACTTGGCACTTAAAGATATCTTCAAGTTCAATCTGGAAAATTCTGGATTATTTATACTCATATCGTCTGTACGCATTGCTTTTCCAACCTTATAGAACATTTAATTCAAGAAGATATTTTTATATTATGTAATAAAGATTATTATTAAAAACTTGCAAGTGCGAACTTTAGCAAGAGCACTGCAATTTCGTTATAAATTCCATATTTAGAGGAGATTCAGATAACTCTTATACAATAGGAACACGTGACGCGATAGTCGATAGAGACCTACCGCCTCACATACGAATCCGAAAATTTTCCATTCATCGGGCGTCGCTCAATTGAATCGAACGTTTTAGAGAAACGCGAGAATTATCGACGCCGCTCAATATAATGTATACATAATGGCTCTCGAGATTTTAGTCAACGACCTGCCTGAAACTGTGAAGGTTGTATATTAAAGGTTGGCTTAAATAGTGCTCGACGTGTCACAAAAGACTCCGCTCGTCACGGGCTATGCGAGAGCCCGAAGCTAATTGTCAAGAATTTGCGTATTTCGACAAATATTTTCAAAACTAACTTTCCGGTCCGGAATTTGATTGTTTAATATTGTGTAATATTTTATCCACAGCAAACCTTAATGACTGAATTGGATTATAATTAGTAGGAACAGTTACATATATTACTTAAAGTGACATTTAATTGGTTATTGCTGGGAATGTTTGTATCCAATCATTGTTTCAATCAACTATAAATAAATCACTATTATGTGATTTGAGCTACTCTCCAAACTCAATAAATAAGTTCAGTTATTTTCGGTCTGGCCTTAATCGTTTTTTGCAAAAGTAAAAAAGTGGGTACATCCTATGTGTATTAGACAAGTACGGGAAATGAGAATTTATTAAATAAATATTTGTTCAGCTAACTCACAGCATTAGCATTGGCGAATATGTAAAGGAAAACATTGAAATATATATCACATGGCGTAGAGTGGATGCAAGGCTAAGAAGGCAATATTATTCCTAAGTACGTAAATACGAGATTTGTTCAATGTCGCCTTATCTTCGGTGCTCCTCTTAAATAGAACGCGATAAGGTGTAGATAACTAATAAGTGGCTTTAATTCATACGAATTGATTTTGAAACGGCACCGATTAGAAGAGCGCGCATCCGACCCATAGGCGATGCGTTTACTTTCGAGAGGTGACCTCTCGCGGAGGAAAGTGGGCCACAAATTGTGGCTGAGCTCGGTTTCGACAGTTCACCAAGACCCGCTGCCCGCCTTGCGCCCAGGCAGCTCTTACGTCACTGCTTAAGAACTGGTCGACCTGAGGCACTGGCCAGCCGAACATTCTATTATAATGAGCCTAAATTGTAGATAGACAAATACTCGTTTATTTGTGTAATAAATTCACAATAAATGACCTCTTATAGCTAAGTAATGAATGAAATGACTGATGGAAGCATTGGTCATATTTTGTTGGCCTATTCCCAAAGTAATTTTAAACGTAAAATATTTTAATGCAATACTAAACTCCTGGAACCTATCAAGAACGATAAAAGTACAGTTAAAACATTTTGTAACGTGCTAAAAATCTAAGTTACATTGTAATAAAAATGCCTATGTCAAGTATATCCACCAAAAATCCGTTACATTAACAGGACTTCCAAGATGGAACAGTAAAACCGAAATGATTTATTCAGCGCCACTGAATCCTAAGATATGTTTTATATTCAAAATAAATCCAGAAAGCTCAAGAGACGAAATCGAGGACGTTACTGAAGGTGTAATGTCATTGTTTTACATTTCTAATGCTTATATCACCGCGTATATACATAAATGGCGTGTTAACTCTAAAAATTGGTACCAAAAATGATATTATTTCCAATTTAATGATCCATTGAAAGCAATAAATTTTTAATATGTTTTCATCAGTCAAATAGATTGTGACATTTGTTACCCACATGGAAAGTATATTTGATCTAAATTTATGAAGACTATTCTATCTAGAGTTTGATTAATAGGTAATTTGGAATCAGTTATCATTATATTTAACATTTTCACACATCTTCTGTCTCTTAATACCCTCTCTTAATATAATATAACGAAAAAGCCAAATTCGCTTCACTGACAATTCCTTTACACTGCGTCCGTAAATTAATCACATAATGTTTGGAAAATTGTAAATAAACATAGCAACGAAGTATTAAGCGAACAACACAGCATGTTTATTGGCCAATTAGTAAAAGTTGTTGCTAAAATATAACGCACTTCAATAGAGGCAATTCGTGTCCTGCTGTCTCCCTTTTATTGTTAATTAGGGGCTATTAGAAATCTATCGGGGAAATTAATGGCTCATAACAACACATTTTGATTCTGTTATTGGTCACCGTTTATTGGCATAGATATGCTTTAGATATAGTCATATTCCGATATGTACTCATATTATGTTGCTGAGTAAGCGAAACACTAATTTTCTATTAATGGGACGGGAAAGCAATTTTTTTGAATTCTTTGAGGTGTAACTAAACCAATTAACTTAAGACATATTGATAATGCCCAAGTGATAATGAGCCACGTACTTAATGTATCATTGACAACGAGACCTGGCTGTGGCCCCATCCATCCTCTCGCAATGAGTGTGTCGCTGCAATCACTGGCGTTTGTCCACCTCGACCCAGGAACCGCTATGAATATGTAGATAAGCCATTAATTTCCATTAAATTATCACATTATCTTAAGTGCTACTTTATAATGATGATATCTTATATTTATCGTAATTAGCAAATTTTTAAGTATCAAATATTTATTCAAGGAGTATTGAAATTAATCAAATTTATTATTGGTTTGTTTGTGAAATACTTTTTATTGGCTCCGTTGCGTAATGTGCGTCTTCGTACGAACATATTGTCTCTATATCGAAGCTACTTGTTGAGGTGATAAGGGGCAACGTGTGCACGCGCTTGTTTGTTGTTTTTTATCTCGATATCGCCGCTTCTGTGGTTTTACGAGTTCCTTTCCAACGCCAATGGAAAGTTCAATCAGTTTACTTCGTGACATTTAAAACGAATAATATGAAAGAGATTGGACATAATTCCCTATTCCATGACCTGAAATTCAAATTGATTTAAGGGTTTATCACTCCCAGGGTTTCTCAACTCTTCGAAAAAAAACCTAAAATACAAACTAAAGTCATTTATTTTGTAACTATATTTTAACTTACTTTTATAACTAAAATATTTAATAAATATCAGAAGCCTAGGTGTCCGTAACTTACTACAGCACAGTACTATATCTAGTAGATTCTAATCATAATTTACATCGATTAGACTTCCACGTTGCGATAGAAAACACACCTATCTATCCCTGTGGAACCTATTGGGGCTCTAAGCCTGGAGGGCGTCTGCCTTCGCTGGTGGTGGCATCTGCGCGTGCGCTGCGTGGCCGTGAACCGCGTGGTGCGCCCTCCACGGTGACATTTCGCTGACTTTGCTCCGCCACGAAACGGCCTCGGAGCGTGCTCGCTGCAACCTTGTCAATGACGCTACAAATACAGAGAGCGTTTTTCACCGGTCATACGCTCAGGTGCGAAGTGATGCCGACCGCTCGCCGCCGACGCTATTAATGCGGCCTCTCGTCACGTCCGCTCCCCTTTCAGTGGTGGCCAGAGCGGCGAAGCCACAAATTGATGACTTAATGACTTTTATCATTTTAGCTGAGGCAAAGTTGATAAATTAAGGCGCCATGATGCAAGACTCGTTCACGGAATTTTCCGAAGCGTCAGGATTTTCACGTCACGTTAAATTTTGTTTAGAATTTTAGGTATAAAGTGGGTTGTCTGGCTTAAACAAGTTTGCGGCTTACGAGACAGCCGAACGTGTATTCATTAATAAATTAATACTTTTGTAGTATGTATTAGCATGTTACTCATAACAACACCTCTTAACATAATAATTGCAACATCTTATAAATAAATAATGGGACATATGCAAAAAAATAATATTGAATTATTAATAATCATAAATCATTTTTATGATAACTTGACTTTATTTGTGAAATATTTTCGTCATACATAGAACTAGGTGTTTTAAAATATAAAATATTTATCAAAGTACTCTCATATTCTAGAAATTACGTTCGAAGTCAATCTACAATTAATGAGTACAAACATAAACACTCCGAACCATGGCCATTGCAGAATTGCACATGAGCGGGTAGTAAGACGACACCACGTGTATCTGAGTTGTCATTCCATCGCACTCGTCGTTCCCGGAGCCTCGCACTTGCGCCGACCGTTGGTGGCCTACATCTCAATGGCAGCGAGACCGTTCACCCAAAGTCAAGATCCAGATGCTATCGGCCTTTTATTTGGTCGATTTTGGCTCGCAGGTCCGATGGCTCGCAGGTTTTTCGCCTGCGCTCTGTCGCCGATTGCGAGAAGGTAATTGGCGATTTACAATCACCTGCGAAATTGTAAAATTAAAAATTGTAATTGTTAGTGTAAGGTTTATTACTTTTTTGCTATTATATAACTATATTATGTGCCTCTTTGTTTTAGCATTAAGTATAATTGTGATCTTAGATGTATTTTCAACACTCACTTATTTTTTTATGATGTTAGGTGCGAGTCGGTGCATCGCTTTGTATTGTGGCTATAATTGTTTGTTGTGTGTTGGTTTTATTATGGTCTTCGTATTGCCAATTATTTGTGATTTGTACTTTTTGTCTGAATCGGTTCTGTATGACCGTGTTGCTTCCTTGGAACTTCTCCGGCTCCCAATTGATGGCTGATAAAAGTCTCAGGGTCTCATACTTAAATGCGGGTTCTTTAGGTACCAACCACGACGAGTTTATCGCGACATTTATGCGCTTGTCTCCGGATGTGGTCGCAATAGGCGAGACTTGGTTGGAGAGCGGTGGAGAGGCGCGTGCGCCGCGCCTTCCGGGTTACCGCCTGCGCCACGTGCCGCGCCCTGCATCTGTTAGGTCGAGGGGGGGAGGGGTGGGGTTCTACGTGCGACGAGGGTTTCGTGCGCGCACCATCGCCCATCCGCCTGCGCCTCCCGAGGTGGAGCAGATGTGGGTGACGTTCAGGTGCGGCCGTACGTCTGTTGCTCTGGGCAATGTCTATAGGCCACCGTGGGTGAATATTGACACTTTCCTGGAGGCTATTGCTGATAGTGTGTTGTCTTTTGCACGATGTGACAAGGTGGTACTTCTTGGTGATTTTAATGTCAATGTCCTGGATAGGGGCCATCCACATACGCTGAGACTGGAGCGGTTTTTCTTTGAGGTTGGTCTCTCAAATATTATTGATGAGCCCACTCACTTTACTGCCAGTTGCTGGCTCCCTTGTGGAGCACATTCCTTCTTTGGGTGGTCATGCTGTGCTGACTGTTAATTTTAAGTTGAGGAAGCCAAAACCCAAGCCACAAATATTGTTTACACGTTCCCTTGGTTCCATCAGCCTTGATGATCTTGATGGGGTGTTGGCGGGGTGGATTGGCAGTCTATGTCATTGTTGGGTGACGTGAATGAGCTGGTTGCTACCTATAGCTCCTATTTGCTGGGCATATTTGATAGCCTTGCCCCTGTCCGCAGGCTAATCATTAGGACAAGATGCCTCCATGGCTCACTAGTAACGTTCGGGAGATGATGCGTCTAAGAGATGGGCGGTATAGGGTGGCTCGTAGAACTGGTTGTCCTGTGCAGAGGGCTGAGTATCTTACGCTCAAGAAACATGTGAAGGTCAGCATTGCTTCTGAAAAAAAGGCTTTCTTTAATACATTCATAAATAATAATGCTGGGGACCCGAAGAAACTTTGGCAAAACCTGAAAACGGTTCTGCCTTCTAGGGCTCAACATGATGTTTTGCCAGATGCCTTAAATGACCCTAACAAGTTAAATGATTATTTTTTAGATATACCTGTTGTAAATTCGAATACCATTGCAAGTAACTCATATATTAATTCTCTTAGTTTAAGTAGTCATAATAATAATTTTTTTGAGTTAAGCACTATCAATGACTTTGATTTATATAAGGTTATGAAATCGATCTCATCTAACGCTGAAGGCTGTGACGGAATAGTAATGGATATGGTGTTACGCACAATGCCAATGGCATTGGATGTGGTACGTGCCATTATTAACGGCTCTATCACCAGCTCAGTCTTTCCTGAACAGTGGAAGTGTGCTGTGGTCCACCCCATACCCAAAAAGAGCAGTGTGGGCTCATTCGGTGACTTGAGGCCTATTAGCATCCTCCCCTACCTGTCCAAGTTGCTGGAAAAGGTAGTGTATGGGCAGACTCTAGGTTTCTGCGAGAGGAGTGGTTTGCTGCCCTCTCATCAGTCGGGCTTCCGTAGGGGCCATAGTACAGCTACCGCCTTAATGGATGTAGTGGATGGTCTCCTCACTAGTCGAGATCAAGGGTTTGGATCATTTCTAGTACTACTGGATTTTTCAAGGGCGTTCGATTCACTTAATATAGATCTCTTGTTGCAGAAACTGAGTGTATATGGTTTTAGTAATAATACAGTTAAATGGTTCTCTAGCTACCTGAAGGGTAGGTCTCAGGTGACAGTGGTTGCTGGAGCAGATGGATTGCATCGATCAGAGGTTAAGGCTGTGACTAGGGGTGTTCCTCAGGGATCGATATTGGGCCCTTTGCTGTTTCTACTATACTCTGCTGACATAGTGAGCTGCATGAAACACTCGCAGTATCACATTTACGCTGATGATCTGCAAATTTATATAAGCAGCAAAGGTTCTCATGAACGTGAAGCGGTTGATGGGCTTAACGAAGATCTTGCAAGAATTGATGACTGGGCACTTGTTAATTCTTTGGTGCTTAACCCTTCAAAGAGTGTGTACATGCTGGTAGGTACTAGGGCACAGGTCCAGCGTTTAGAAGCTATTTCTGATAGAATAATACTTCATGGTGTGCAGATGCGTAGGGAGTTCTTGGTTCGTAACTTGGGGTTATTAATGGATCCTTCACTAAACTTTGAGGAGCACATATCAACCTTAGCCCGTGGTTGCTTCTATCGTTTGAAGCTATTATATGGAATTCGGCAGTTTGTGAATGTGAATTTACGTATTCGATTGTGTGAAGCCTTGATACTGTCCAGAGTGGATTACTGTCTCACCGTCTATGGATCATGCTTGCTGCGCAGGTCGTTTCGGTTGCTTCAAAGGATTCAAAATGCATGTGCCAGATATTGCTTTCATATCCCACCTAGAACTCATGTGACACCTTTCATTGATCGGGCAAACCTGTTGAGGATGGAGGCCAGACATAAGTTACATGTTGCCACAATGTTATTTGGTGTAATCAAGTGTGGTAGGCCGACATACCTTATTGAGAAGCTTGTCTGGCGTCAGGCGCGACGTGGTGAAGGTATTCGGAGTATTTGTCCACCTTTGACTGTGCCGGTCCATAGAACTACTGCTGGGTCGAGTGCCTTTAGGGTTATGGCTTGTCACATATATAATAACATCCCGCCGCCGATCAGGAATATTGGCAATAAGTCTGAGTTTCGCTGTCGTCTTTACGAGCATCTGCTGGCATTTCAGATCCGAGGATAGAGATAGATTCATATTTGGTCTTGTAAACAAAATAATAATAGCCTCAGAGTAGAGGAAAACATTCCCATCCTATAATTCACAATACAATTCCAATCTATAATTAATTTCCATGAAGGGTACAATACATTGATTTGATTTGATTTCTGCGATAATTTTACTCATATATGGTTCATATTTATTAGGCATAATATTAGATATTGTAGGTTAAGGTTAGTGTTGTTTTGTAGTTGAGTTATGAGTGTATGTATAGGTTTAAGTGGTTGTGTTCGTGTGGGCGTTTGGGTTGCCAACATGTTTTTTGGACCTGACTGAAACACAGCGCTGGTTACATGGACAACTGTGCCATGTTACTAGCATTTCAGCTGAGGCAGGTCCTTTTTTGCATTTGGCGTTGCACCGGCTTGCACAGGCCTATTTAGTTTTAAGTTTGTTTTTTTTCTTTGTTAGTATCTAAGTTGTGTATTATTGTTTAGGTTTTTGTGTTCGTCGGTGTAATGTCCTAATGTAAATAAATATTATTATTATTATTATTATTATTATTTGCACTCTATTAGAGACGCCCGGAGCCGCGTTCAGCACAATGCGAGCGGAGGTCGATAACCCACACAGCTGCGGCGACACTGGCCGGGACTCAGCCTCGCTGCAACACCGTGCCACTGCGCACTTGATCCGTTCGCTATAAACGCACCTTTTTACATTATGGGAATCCCGCCTTGGCGAACTTGATGAACGGGACTGAACTCAATGCAAAGTCACGACCTTCCAATTACTGAATTAACAAATCATTTTAAGACAGCCTGTGCATGCATGAATGAAAATTATGCATATATTTAACTGATATTTAATCGTTACTGTTATCTGCCATTGTATACCTTATTGGGTATTGTATTCGGTCCCAAACATACCAAGACCAACATATCTCTTGCGCATTGGTAGGATTTATGGCAAATTCATGTTCTAATTGCGAAGTAGAGTATGGTCACATTGAATCCACTCTTCCTCCAAATATTGAATATCTGACATGACTATTACACGGCTTTAAAAGGAAACATACTTAGCTAAAGGGAAAATCTTTCCAATCTACATTATCATTCGTGGGTGACACCTATTGATAACATTTCCATAGAAATGGCAAACTTGCTGAAGCACTTGACACTGTACCACTCGAGTGGGAACATGCAGTCAAGTGCGGCTTTGACATTTAAAGCAGATAGCACAAACCGATAATTGAGCCTTATTTTATCTTATAAAAATAATTTGCTACTAATTACTCCGTAGATGAAATGATGGTCAAAAGGAATAATCTAATCTTTGTTATTTAGCTAAATAATTTGAACACATAGGAGTAAAAATAAGAATACCGTCTATTAATTGATAGACGATTTTAAGTGGTACAGACAATTTCTAACTGAATTTTTATTTCAACCGTAAAAGGCATGATGCGCACGAGAGGTTTAAAATTTTCATTCTTTTTTATAACCGTAAACGGAGCTATTTTTAGCTGGAAGTGCAAGAAAGAGTAGCAAAAAGCGAGTGAGATGATCACTCCTCAACGCACAGCCTCCGCGTAACGAGCGCACAAAAAGAGAATGAAAACATTCAATAACATCGGACAAGGGCAACATTGAAATGCAATACAACCAAGATTATACAATTCGGCACCTCATCACTCGCAATCACAATATCAGGAATTGTAACGGAAAACGTGAATAAAATATTTACACCTCGGTTCAGATACTTTGAGATAATCTGAAGCCACTATTTCTATATTGATTGATGTCTATTTCGAGGTGTACAGGCACTAGCCAAAGACTGTAGAAGTGGCGAAGTTGGTAATTAAATGGGGCTTAATAAAATGTTGGGAACTCAACTCCGTGCCATTTATCGGAGCAGGTAGCGTTGAATACAATCGATATCAATCACTCTCTCCATATAGAATTGCGTAGTTCGGTTATCGTGTTCCAAGAATTACTGAGACGATTCTCGTGTTTCGCATTCATTGATTGAGGAAACTATAGGACAAAGCTTTTGTTTACCAAATCATAACGTTTGATGTTATTAATAAGTAAATTCACAAAACACACAACCTTTGGTTTATTGTTATTGTAATACAGTAGTCGGTCGGATCGGTGGAGAACTTATTACGAAAAAAACAACTTTTTGGTTTGTTGATGTGATGCGGGTCAACTAGACACAACAGCTGAGTATGAATGGGGATGAGTTGTTGTCAGTTAGTAGTAATGATAAGTCATCAATGAAAACTTGTTGTTTTTTCGCAGATACGTAATAAAATAAATTGAGGGCGAATGAAAGTAAATCGCATAACATATTGTGTCGTATAGCATTAATTTATTGAAATTTATCATTTTTGAGTTAATTTTTGTTAATTCTTATTATGTTGTTTTATTTATTTACAAATAGAATCTATATCCTTACGCCATGTGCTTAGTAAATTGCAGCGTCACTCATACAGAGAATGTTGAAAATTCACCAATGATTTATTTATATACCGATTTTATCAATGTTACTGATAAAAAGATAGGATTTTATAGATTAAAGGAAGGTTATCTGGTAGTTTGTTATCGGACCACAATCCGAGCTATAAAAATATAGAGAGGCAGCGAAATGTTAAGTAATATATGTCTTACAATAAGATTTTAATGCATCGAAAGTACCCTTTGCACCCTTTTTAAATTAAACTTTGTACTACTTGATCGGCACAAACTATTGGAATAAATTCGCAATTCACCATATTCATTACTTGCAGTGTTTCATGCTTAAACCAGATTATATACATTATTGCAGCTGAAAGTGTTATGTTTTTATAGTAAGTAAAGCGGTTGAAATAATTTCAATCGCGTCACTTACTATTTTGCCATAATAACTGTCATTAGTACTACTGAACTATAATTATTTGCATCGGCATTTAGTGGTTAAGGCGTGTATTAAACGTAAGTGTAATGAGCTGCCTTAACTTGATGAATTTTGAACAGTTAACCCATTGGCTGTTTGTACTATGCCATTGCCAAATTTGAATATTAAATTACACACGTCACTGAAATGTCAGGTAATTTTGACCTTTACTTTTAATAAGTAGGCACACGGGGCAACGGCTTATCATGAAATCCAGTCTTTAGAGTTTTTTTTTACAAACACTAGCAAATCGTTGTTCATTTATAAAAATATGTATTTTAATACTTTTTCGGCTAATTATTTCGGTTATTGAACCTCGAATTAAGTCATGAAACTTATGTTTTTTGCCAGATATTGCTTATGAATTACTTTAATTATTATACTAAATAATATTTAAAATAAACTATAATTTATATCCGTTTTTCATTAATAAGCTTGCCTTTTAACAAATATACTTTTCAAGTATTTACTACGGAATCGTTTTATTTGTAACATGCGAATGCGTACCAGATTATAATTAATACTCAAATTAATATCAAGACTATGCGAAAGTGAGATATCTTTTATCGCATTGGAATTAAAACGTGAGTATCAGCCCATCGTGCCACCAAGGGCGTTTCAAATCGTGAGATTAGAAATGTGCCGCACTTCAATTACGAGTCTTTAAAGTCGTAGCGTGGTGTATTTGCTTCAATTCTCATATAGATAAAATAAATTTGCAAGCTATTAAATATAAGTAAAACTTGTCGCGTTGTACTTCTGAAACTTAGGATGATTACAATTGAAGGCAAAAACTTCTATGTCCAGAATGAGCGGACCCTTAGCATGCCTGTGAGCTTAGCCCAAGTGCCGATAGCAAGGGCAGTGGCGTCCCTAGCGACCTGCCCAGCGGTGCGGGACAAACCCGTTCCTCAACAAGTAGTATCGAGCATCATTGTTGTGTTTATTTCCAGTCCACGTGGAAGCAACAAGTGGGCATGCGTACAAGCGCCGCTCCCCGCCGCACCCCGCCTCACCCCCGCGCCCTCAACGTGCGAGTATTTTTCCGTTACAATTTCGATGAAGCTGTCTTCAGAGGGCTTTCCTTTAACTTCAGAGGTTACGTGTAATTGCGCCTTAAGCTGAATTTCGTAATGTTTTGTCACTTAGGTGGAAATGGTAGCTGACGAAATTGGCTTAAATAATATCGGCTTATCATGTTGTAAAAAAATTCGATGCCGTAATTTCGGACGTGTCATAATTAGCTAAAAATCAATATTCCTAAGCTCATTTTAACATACATTTTAGCATTAACAGCATTAATATGACGTATATTTTCCAAAATTAAAACCGATCCTTAGTTATTTTGCTACATTCATAAATAAACGTGGCATTTTCACTCGATAAGTAAACATTTTTTTTCTTTTCCGACATTGCAATTTTCTATCACTTTTTAAGAAGCTGACAGAAGTACTCTCTACTGCATACTTGTTCTGCGTCTTGTTTTTCTTTGCATTAATAAGGCCAGGATAAGCTGGAAATGTAGGCTGGGCTGAGGCTTCGGAGCTTCTCTGAAGGCAGCCACTTGATATTCACGGGGGCCTCTGCGGCGGACGCAAATTGGAAAGCGATAAAAGCGTGAATTTCATAATCATTATCACGGAATTTATAATATGTTTCGAAAAGTTAAAAGACAACATTTTCATATTATGTCCTTATTTTTTATAAAAATAAACGAAATATAAGAAATTACTGAAAATATCTATGGCATAAATGAAATATTTATAGGCATATCTTAGCTTCATATGGGGAAAATATTAATTACATTATTTATTTAACTCATGTTTTGGTTTACATTGGGTATAACATAAATGGCGTGATTTAACCCCTATCCTTGCGATTATTATATCAACAAGTTAAGCAAACATGGTTGCATGTGTGATCCGCAATTAGTTTATTACGGATTCTATAATATTGGAAAATCCATTTCATTGTGTACTTGTTTACTGCGCCCTTGAAACAAAAGTAAACAATAATATACAACTATTTACAACCACGCTAATGATTAACCTTATATGCATCGTGATTTTGTCTTGTAATTATACAGAAACGATAATAGTCATTAGATATTTTCTGTGAAAAATGTGTTCTTTGTCAGCATAAAGAAAGTGAAAGAAAAGTTCGGCATCAAGCCTTTGATTGCATGAAAAAACACTTAATTGGAATTTCAAGTGTTCAACTAGGTTACTTAAACGGAATGTCGGTTAGTGGCCAACACACACACAGATGTGTTCAAACATAACAAACCTCGCCTCACACTTAAGTTTAGGAAACTGAAAATATGAAAAGACGCAGATGTGTCAAATATTAGGTATGTTTTCATATAACATATTTCGGCTATTCTTTATGATAATATTCATTATGTTTTTAAGTCCCTAGGTTTGTTAGTTTGAGCCATTATGGATGCGTATATATATGAAATAGCCATGTGAACATTAGGATTTCAGTTGCCTCATTGAGAATAAAGGTCGTGCGTATACCTGTATCTCTACCGGTGACAAGCTGTGGTGCATTAATAAAGGAACCCGAACAGTATTCACGTGATGTCAGTATCGCGTGTGTTAGAACTATGCGAGCCAAGAGCGATTGGATCAGCGCTGATAATAACCAATATTAGCACCTATCGACTTTAATCTCCAATACAGAACCAAGGGCTTATTACTGGAGTTCGATTGCTTGATAAGATTTACAATTATGCCACAGTACAAGCATTTTGTATCAAATTAGTTCACGTTCAAACACTCATTACAATCCCTAATTAATTAAAACCAACTATTAGGTAAAAACACCATATATCTTGTTATGCTATAAAACATGATTGTGTCGTAATTAACTTGACGCCGTCTTTATGTGTTTTAATTATGAAATCAATAAATGTCCAACGTATCTGGTACGCAGTGCTAACGAAGCGCTCGGCACAAGCGGCCAAAAGCCTAGCATGCCTCTACGTCGTGAACGCGGAAGTTATTTTTTAATGATGACCTTGGTGGCGGAACGCGAATTTGATGATCGATGACCTACTTTGGTGCGTGACGCATGTTCCTGTGCGGGCCCCCGAATTAGGATAGGTTAGTGCCGCTTTCAATCGGAGCACACAATACACCCATGGGTAGCGCAAAGCAAACGCCCCACTCGGTTACATATCTTTCTGAAGGAAGCAATGGAGCTCTCGAAAGTTATAATGAGATATCACCGATAATGATAAGGAGTAAATACTGAAAAGATAAAACGTTATCAATGGCTTGTATAACTACTTAAGTGATAAGATAAGCGTTAGCTGTACATTAGGTGCCAAGCTATGTTAACATGAGCGCCAATCGTCAGTTTCCGTTACGGAGATCGTAAACCCACCGCCGAAGCGTTCACTTGTGCGTCGGAGGTGCATTCTGAAGTTGCGAGGCGCATTCATATCGCTCCAACTTGTGAGACATTGGCCATGATTCAAAATTTCCTCTCGCAAAGTATAGACAACGGTCCGCCAATAAATTTCACTTGAAAAGTGGGAAAAGCATACTGAGACACGGTTTTATTCATCAAATATCTGTTCGGGAAGTTTATGCAGGAGGTGAGGGGCGTCTGCGCCGTCCCTTGGCCGCCCGCCAGCGCCGCCTGATGGGAACTTATGACGCGCTCTCGGGGATCGCTTTTCAATTCCGAACACTTACCAATTCCGTTTTCGTTGAGCAATGCGTTCGATCGAGTTCATCAAGTGAGAGGAGCGCTAGGCAGGGCCGGCGAGAGGCGAAAAGACAAGCTGCCTATTTTATATCCATTGCACTATAAGGTCACACTCGTTCCATCAACTTTTAATATCTGACCTAAATGACCTAGTGACCTCTTAGCATGTTCAATTACAGGATAAAATGCTTAAGACACTTATAGATATAAAATTTTTCCTATTTTCAATAAGAACACATTCTTTGAAACACAAAGGGGTTTTATGTAAATAAATGTGACTAGTCATTTTATTATATACATTTACATGTTTTAATGCCTGATGAAAACGTTGCGGTCGTAGGCAGACTAATTAAATTTAATAATAACGTTTTCTGTCGAGCCATATCACTTCGAAACTAATTGCTATGTTTCTTGTTTCAGGTAATTATCAAAATCACTTCATAAACATCGGGGAAAACCGCTCAGGTAAAGTTGAGATTTGAATCAGGCAACCCTGATAAGCCGCCGCGTGGGCCTCCTAAATGAGTGATTGCATTAGCCGTATCAGCGCAGCAGCCTTTAGCAAATCCAATCAAGTGGGCAGCCCTGCATCCCAGCGAAAGAGGGTTTCATCAGGTTTTTTGCCAACTAAGCCGCTTCGAATTTGGCTTGCAAACCCACAGGATTTCACTCTACCCCCATACCTTTATATATTTATGTTCTCAATAGGTGTATATAAAAAAGATCTTCAAATTTACATATGTACAAACACAAAGTTCAATCTCGGATAAATAATATCTCTTCAGTAACGTTCTCTATTACTATCTTAGTATATATTGATATAGAATATTCTATTGTCCTTAATTTTTCATTCAAATCCTACAATATGTGCGGAAGAACTGCAGCTAGTTAATATCCTACTTATGTCCCAGACCTATTCAACGTACTAGCAATTAATGGCTAGCCGATGAAAATTCGTAATACCTGCCTTGACAAACATAGATTACAGGGGTCAAATCGAAGTCAAGTCCTTCCTGATAATGTACGAAGTTATCAGCATGTTAATAATGTTCTGGCGAGTTTCATACGTATGTAGTAGGGGATACAACTTGTGATATGTTATTAGTTAAATCTGTTGAGAATGTTGCAAAGTCACGCAAGATGTCAATATAAATTGGATTAAATCATTTTAAAGCTAATCAGTATATATTACAATTAAACGTTTCTTCCGAATTCTTCTTAGCATTGTAGTCTCAATTACATAAAACCAATCGCAAAACATAGGTAATTAATTAAGGAGTGTTTGTTGTGACTGTATAAATACTGATGCGTCAGTTTTGATATTTGCAAGATTGCATTGCTATGACGTCAACTAACCAGACAGATTTTATTCAACTATTCATGCTCAGTTAAAAATAACAATATGTCAATGACATTATAACGAAGTAATTAAAATTACGTAGTTCGAATCTTAAGTATTTGTTGTAAAATCTATTAATCATTTCCAGAAATTCTTAAACTTATAATCAATCTAATGTTATGACTTGTATAGAATCGATTTATGATCCATGGAAATTATGGTCGTCTACTTGATAAAATATAGTTTATTGTTGCGATGATCTATTCACACTTTATAGTGATTGAAAGTGGATCTGATGTGTTGGCTGAACGCGGCCATTATGCAGCGCGCCATAAACCCAATCCATCTCCGAAGGTGGGATTTCGGGAAATGCTCAGAACCACACTTATCTACGTTTTTATGGAAGTTTTATTAAAATGAAACACGCTACGTTGAAGGCTGCATAGCGTTTCAAGGCCTCTCTAGGTTATAAATCATTTATAATGATGTCTATTATTAAAATTAACTATTACGAGAATATTAATGTGGATTAAGCCAATGTTTCAAGTAAAGCAGGGATGAAAATATTAAACTGACAAACATAACACTGACAAGTTTTACGATGAGCAAATTACAAAGTCCTCTATAAACATTTAGCACCTATCAACCTTAATTTGACATCATTAGCCGAAATATTACGAGGTGCATGACGCGTGAATCTTATACATAGTAATGAGATAATTGAAAATCAGGAGACGCGGGCACATAATAGGACGTTAGTCATACCTTCGACGCGGGCGCTCATCTCGGCCGAGCAATGTCAGCATGTCACCTTCACGATCTCGTGCCGAGGAGGCTGCGCGAGGGCTTTGACCAGCCCACGAGATGCACCACCAGAGGTCACTCCCGCAGATAACGAAAAGCGCACTCATCTCGCCACCTATCAACTCAGCGTCACAATACCAGAAGCGACCAATACAATTGCAATCTTTCAATGTAATTGAGTTGATACTTATTTCTGTAAGACTAAAAACGAACGTATGATCTAAATAATATTTATTTTCCAATTTTAATCTTGATAATAACTACTGCTTAATTTTGTATATAATGAATGATCTAGAAACTTAATATTATTATTCATAGAAGTCAAAGTCGGGTTCAGTATATCAGCTAATAATGGCCTAAGGACTTGACCCACTAACTGTACAAAAGTACCTTGAGACAGAGGGATCGAGGTTAATCAGTGTCAAACTCGTTGCAAACAGATTATTCTTAATGAAATATCATATCTGCGAGGGAACGCATGCCTCAAGCATACGGAGGGACATTTCGGAGCAAACGGCCATTATGGCATGCGTATTTGAAGTCCTTTTGAAACTCCCGCCTTCCTCTTTGAATAAAATATGGAATCGCGTGCCTGCGACTCTTCTAATTCAAATTGCGCGCAGACCTCAGAGTGTAAGCAATCAACTTGAATGCAGATAATATCCACTATTAGCTGTCGCCGCTTTAAATATTCAGTTCCAATACCAAGGACTTGTCAGCCGCTTAGCTAATTTACTTATTTACATACTTGATATTCTTTGATTTGCACAAAGTCCACGAATACACTGTAATGGAATAAGCAGAAATACTCCGATCTACCAATTAGTTTCGGATACTGAATTACGGCGACATTAATACTCGTAACTTTTGAGAAGGCAATCGTGACTCACATGAATATTCTACATACAAGTTGTTTCACGATAGTTTAAAGTAATCTAAGTTAGAAAAAATATTTGTATAGGCTACATATTAATGTCATTCATTTGAAATATTTGAAGTAGATAACTAAACTTTGAAGTAATATAATGCGCCAGTAAATATTCATTTATAAATCAAAAATTGATTAACTCAATATTATTTATTGATTCCGCGTAATAACGTCAACGCATTCAGAATGTAAATTTAGTTTTAATGTTATAAATAATTTATGAACGCTTCATTTTAATAACGTATTTCAAGTCACAGATCCGTGTAGCAAAGATTACGGATTATATCTATGATCTAGTTTATTGGTAATCAATCATTACATATTTACGAATTACAGATAAATTTTATCTTCTATTCTATCTTTGACATGATACGTAATCATTTGACTGTTGCTGAAATTCTCGCATACTGTGGGGAGTCGTAAAGCGCTTCAGCACCGGTCTCAGCCCTGGCGTTCAATAAAAGAGTTCAGCTATCTCGTGAAGCTGCGTTTGTTATGATCGCAGGTAGGGTGCGCTCCACCGACCGTGATGATTGTGTAAACTTTTGAAACGGCGCTGCAGTGACGTCGCCGTGCATTCTCGTCAATAAAGCGCAGACAAACATATAAGTCGCGGGAAGATGCCGCCGCGGCGTCGCTGAGCCTCGGGACTCCTCTTTTAAACTGCGCTGCGATTCTTTTTGCACTTGTTCCAAAGTTTTCCTTCCTGTTACATTTTACGGTGTCGCCGGGCGAAAGCGATCGCATCAAGTTAATAAGTTTCCTCTGCGATGCTTCGGCGTTTCAAACTTTCGGCTTATTAGGTAACGAGCTCTGAATGGGACGCGCCTATTAGGCAAAGCTGCTAGTAATGAGTTGCTAAGCAATTATGCTCGATGGATTTTGTTCATATTGCTAGTTAAATTACTGCCTTGCTATCTGCATTTGAAACATATTCGGGGTTACTACTCAGTCTCCTTATGCATACAAGATTAACATAATTACTTTAGAGTTATACCAGCCTATTACTTAATAAATAACATTATCAAGGCACTTTCGTACATATTCGAACGGATTGAAACGGGAAACTAACCGATGTAAAGGATGAAAATTGTTAAATCATTGCTTTCAAGCCCTGAAAACCTCTTTTGCATTTATTCCCAAATATGTAGTTCTGTTGTTGCATAGTGCCAAGTAGTGGCGAGTGAAGCGCACTCGCTGCGAGTGTGGGTGCTGTAACCGGAGAAGCGTGCGAGCGAGGCGAGGGCCCGCTCCACAGTGATGGGCGTCTCCGCGGCGGAACTTCCACGAGATAAGGCCCTCCGCATACACTTGCACTCCACATAGCTCGCTAAAACTATTTCTTCGAAACGATCATTTTCGAGATAAGTACCCTGAGACTAGCTCACGGGCTACAGGCATTCGTAAACAAATGAATGGCGATCAACATGTGACGCCACGTATGCATGCATTGCGATCGTGTACTGCGAAAGGGTTAGGCAAAATATTGCTGATTCACTTTGGGATAAAGAAAACGTCCATATATAAAAAAAATAGCAAAGTTATAAAAAATATCATAAATGTATCATCGCATTAGTCTAAATTACAAAAACAAATGGTGCGATATACTGAAAAAGCTCAATTTGATACAAATTTGTTATTGATTTGATACAATCTTGTACCAAGGTAATTACAAATTGAAGTAATTTGAGTTCATTGAGGCGTAATTTGCCCATGTTGGTGCAACAGGTTGAGTTTAAAAAACTGCGCCATAAGGCTCGGCCGCGTACTCGCCACTCGACAGGTATGGCTAGAGGCTTGAGCGAAACCCGTTCCCACATCCTGGGCTGCCAGTGCTCCGATGGCCATAAACCAGTCGCAGTTTCTCTCGCCATTGTTCGCTTACGCAATGTGCGCACATTCCCACAATGTGTATCTTTGGCATTTTTTCTAGCTCCCCTTAATTCGCCGCTTCGGTCGGACCTAATAGTTTTCACCTATTACCGTGAGCGTCCGAATTTATAGCCTTCAACTGTTTGATTTATCCCCTCCCTGGATTAACTGCCCCTAAGTTGGCGATAGTTAAGACTGCTATCTGCTCGTCTACGGCGAAACTCTTCCCTTTTATCTAAATTGGTGCGCTACCAATAAAGATTCGCCGGGAAGCGTCGTAAACCATTCGCCCCATACGCTTCATTATGGGACAAAGTTTTAGATATGATGGAACCATTTTATTGTCCACATCCAAACTAGAGATCGCTATCTGTAATAGGATTCGGTCGCGATACTTGGCCAGGATCACATCTCACGGAACTGCTTCCGAAATTGTTTAAACCGTCTCCGAACTCCCTTTAGCTCCGCTGCTGCGCTCGAGGCTTCGTTGAGCCTGGTTTCGGTGCTAATTATGTGATTTATCGAATCTCGGGCGACGAAACTTGCAAATCAAAGGATTAACTTGTTAACGGCCAGCAGATAGGCGACAAAGGGTTGTAAATCTTGTCCTAATTGAGTTACTCATAAAAATTGAAAGTTGCTCCGCTCCGGGGCCACTTGAGCGTCTACTTTTAATCCATTCCCCTGTCAAGGAAACTTCTAATTTATCGTGAGTGCTAAGTTTGATATTACTGTTTTCTAAAGTAGTTTTAGGAATTGTTACTTTACTGGCGATTTTATTGAACCTTACGTGGGCGATCAAAATGGAACAGTAATATTTCATGAAAAAGTATTATATAAAAATATGTGTTTAATGTTTTATAAGATTGCGCGAGTCCTTTTTGTATTTAGAATATTTTTATACCTTTTTAATGTTACGACGTTTTACTTTTTATACTTACAACAGAATTTGAGTAATGTCAGCTCCTGTTCAATATTCACAAAAAGTTTGATGATTATATACGTGTATTAATTTCACAAGATATAAAAGGTACACCACAAGCAATATTTATTAAAGATACTTGTAGTGACACAATGAGTGCACTCTCCAATTGTCTGATATCCAAGCTATTATCACAGTGGAAAATTACTTTCGAATTAGTTTAGCGTATATGAATATTAAGGTCAACTTAAGTACAACTCAAATTATTCACATTAGAAGGCCTTTTGACGTACATCAAAGTTGAACTAATATCTTTATGATGAGAACACGCACTTTAATTAAAGGTGTCCTTTTGGAACCTAACGAGTTTGCTCTAAATACTAAAAACTCCGCTAGCTTTTTGTATCCATTTATAATTATCCATCTTCTGAATTTTCTTCAATAGTTACTTCCAATACTTTAAAGTGAGTGTTCGATGTTAGACAAAACATTGCAACTATGCTAATTAAAGTAAATATTTGTCGCATTTTAACTTCAGTATATTAGTTTTGAATTTAAAAACACAAATGAGTTAATTCCGTTTAGTGCGGAAGGTCTAAATATCATCGGATAATGAATGGCAGGAGGGTGTTGGATTCCGCGTTTTAATTTAAACACATTTTGGGATACATCCAAATTTCATCATATTGTGTCATAAATTTCATCAAAATTAATCACAGAATTCCTCTTATATTAATGAAACGATTATCAGTGCAGCTTTATGTATTAAAATACATGGATTAATGAAAATCTGTATTGTTTAACGCATGCCAATCGTTGTTAATCGACTTTTTAGTTCAAATAGCGATATATTTATATTATTTATTTCATCTGTGTATACTCATATTTGCGTTAATTATGATTAATAAAAACTTTTTATTTAGAAATAAGAGACAAAAAAAAAATTTGATTACATCAATTATTTTCAATATCAATAAAGATAAACATTGTAATTTGAATTCGTACAAATAATAAAATAGAAACAATTACAAAAAAAAAATGCATTATATGCAAATCTTGAAACAAAAAATTAAATAGAAATTTTACATAATCAAAATATTATTATTTTCCTGAACTATTATTATTATACGAGACCAGTTTAAGAAAATTCTGTCGCAAGTCGCGAGAGATGAGATAATATTGAAAGTATTAGTATACATTTACTTAGTTTGGTTATTAATGATGATTAAATAATTAATTCATGATAAATAAAAAACAAACGATTTTCATTCAAATAACTCTTTAGTCCTTAATTAGTCCTTGAATGCAACAATGTGTGTAAAAGTAAGTAGGAACGAAAATAGAAGCGTGAAAAATTTATGCTCCCCTGTCCCGTTATAACCCAATTAACAATTTGAATCGGTGCCAGCTCCAGATAAATCAGCATCTTAGCATTGTTAGTAGTCCATGGATACCTCGCGCCGAGCCATTCATGGGGCACAACTATGCCAATCGAACTTCCAAGATTATCACTCTCGGCCGCTGTCGCTGCCTCACTTGCGGCCACTTGCCAGGGACACTTCAGAAAGGGTTAGGAGCAGTCATGTAGTATATAATGCCACGTAATTGAATAGCTCATGTTCTACTCCTAATATATGTCACGTATCAATCAATAATAAATTTGGAAAAATACTTCATTCTGCAAAACTTGTATTTATTATATGTACAGGTATGTCCCAACATTAATTTATGATAACTAATTCATAGCCGTTGTTCAACACTTTTTACGACTTCCTCGTAAGACGGAGTGTCGCCCACATTTTTTCGAGAATATCCACCATAAAACTGTTTGAGAATTCGTAGTGTAACTTTTGGGCAAATCACGTGTCATGCCGAATGAACTCTTATTAGATGCACTGTGTGCGTTGTGGCGGGCGGCGGCGGCATCTGCGTGGCAACCCTAGCGCTGGCGTCGCGGCGGCGGCCCCCTCCCGCCGAAAAAAGTTGCAAGTCGCTGGAGCGCTATGGGGGCGACGAACATTCAAATTTATCGATTGTCCCACGCGCCTCATTACTACATCCCTCAGTTCCCTCGGCCTCAGCCCTTTGGGACTCCGCTATCGCCACATTACTTTTTATTCGCTCTTTTCTTTCGCCGGTTATTATTGAGCGTTAAACTTTAAGTGCCAGGCGGCTAAGTTTCGATGTCATCCTGATTTACGAGGAGACGTTTCGAAGTGTTTTATCGAGCATAAATGTAGGAATCCCGCTCATTCCCCGACTTGTGACATCTCTACAAGGTCGTTTGCGTGACATTATAGGCGCATTACTTTTACGAGGCAGTTGGAGGCCACTCTTCGCAGGCGCCGATGCACTCGAAGGGTTGAATGGAAGTGGGTTACGCGTACACCCGCGCGAACAGTGGCGACTGGGCCATATATCTGGGGCGGCAATGAAGCCGCGCAGGGCGGGCAGAGGGGCGCACTCCATTAATCCGGAGCCCATGTGGCGCCACTCGTGTGCTCGTACCTGCGAGCGACGCGACTGCAGGACGCCCATCTGACGCCCTGCGACACGCCGCTGCCACAGCCCTATCGATGACATCTCCTACTTAGACTACCAGAGGACATACATTACTGTTCTTTAAGCTCTTTCGAGTGGTCAAAACCTAGTACAAACTGTAATATCTCCCAAGTCATCTTTTACCATGAATATTGGGGTTGTGATGTTACATGGAACATTGGTGACTAGTTATTAGTTCATCATAATAAATCAATCTGGAATTATAATAGATTCCCATACCACGACATACCAGAAAGAACGGCAGCTAGTGAGCATTTTTCCTACGTCCCAGCTAGAACGGGACAACCAAATTAAAATAAGGGGAGGAAGGAATTACACTGAATAAGGAACATGCCTTTCCTGAATCTTTGATTTTTGTTTAAGTTGCGTCTTGCATTTTACGTATGCTACAACTATAATATATCACTTTCACTTCACAAATAAAATATAAATATACGTCCACACAAGTCGTTACAGGTGTTTAAATGTTATTTATAGTATGCATATGTAATATTATGTAAACATCTCCATCGCTATACATCGGGGGATTTAGACATTTACGAGCCTATCCAAAAGGCAGAGTAAGTAGTTCATGGCCACCGTTCGCTCCGACACACTCTGTGCCCAAAACGTGACAAGCACGTGCTGCCATTGTCTCATTGAAATACAATTAAATCGGTGCAAACATTGAGGCTTCAGGTAACCGATACGCGCCGTACTGTACGCAGTGGGCGCCCAGTTACGTAGCAGTGGACGGGCGGAAGGCGTTTCGGAAATAATTCTTTTTAACTTTTCCGGGCATTCGCTGGAGCGTTGCTCGGCCGAGACATCCTTTGGGTCGCCCTTGAATAACATGAAAGTAAGCCAATTCCAACTTCTTTGAAGTGATGCCGACTACGAATATTGCCCTGTACTTCGCAGATAACCAAGCTGTATAATGATTTGGTATAACTTTCCTTGGCACCGAATATTTTCATCAAACATTTCCATAGTTTATGCGTCTACCATATTATATATTAAATGATTGTTACTTTATACGTAAAAATATTAATCAGGTATATTTTGCCAAAACAAATAATGCTCACAATCAACATAATAAATCTGGGAGCTTATTCGCCCCAATTGGCAAAGTACTGATAACTGCCGAGCAATAAAACATGGTAGTGCAGATCGCTGATGAAACGAGCTCGCAGCAAGTAGCTGACTAGGAATAAATCAGTGGCAATATGTTTTACGAGGCGCTCGTGTGACGAGAGTACTCATTCACCCCGAGCGCTGCTGCGTCGCCAATGAGCGCAATCGGCTAAGTGGGTGAGAGGCCGCGGGCGCACGCACCTCCGCCTCGCGCTGTTTGTGCCGCAAATCGTCGCTAATGGCATTGGGCCGACAGCGCTTGACGCCTCGTAAGTGATGTATAGGGAAATATGTCAGCCAAGGGAGCACCTCCACAAACACTACATTATATTTTGACACCAAAGCGAACAAATTGGACGTCAACGATGTGAACGACCCATTATCGGCTCGCATCAGTCGTTATCTGTCAAGGCGTCCGATTGAGTGCAGATAAACAGTTAACTGGTGCCACGCGCGGCCTCAGGTGGCCCTCGCCTTGCCCCGCCGCCTTGGCACGTACGCCGCTCCGTTGCATTGGCCCATTGCACTCGCAGCAGCGACGTTCAACCAAATCCTGGAAGTATTTGCCTGATATTCCGAATATCTTATTATGAATGTAGATATTGGCGCCTTGATGAGTGATACTTCCCTAATTTTTAAAGATAGGTCAAGTTTGAGTCTTTGAAACTTTTCCCATAAAAACGCGGTCATTCCCGACGAATATGCTGACTAAAACCGTAACGAATATGCCAAGTTGGGTTGTTACAGCTGCGATATGTAAGTTCTCTGATACTTCTCCATTAGATTAAGTTTATGGGAAAGATTGCTCCGATAGCGTCGCGCTGTGGGAAAGCTTTCGGTGATTCCTTTTATTGCCCTCTGCTCCTATAAATCACATACCTCATAAAGACGCACGGAATCCACTGGGATTTATTGGAATATTCAAATTATTGCTGAGTGAGGCGCTTAGTGATTAATCTCGGGGCTCGGCCGGTGGACAAAGGCTGCTCGTCGCGGAGGGCGCCGTCTGTCGGCCGCCTCGTCCTCATTCGCCTCATCCGCGTTTAATTAGCGAGCAGTTTTCACGCGTGGGAGGTGGCCACGCGGCTTAACAATGACGAGTTAAAAATGATTAATTTTATTAAGAACGCCGAAGCCCTTCCGAGCTCCTAAAGGATGATTAATCTCCTTTCGCCTAAGGAGCGCCATTGTGCGGGGCTCCCTGAGTTTTTCTGTCTCGTACAATACCATCGGGAGCCGCCGCTAGTTGTCCGCCCTCCGCGCCTCTATCGCCGAGGCCTCGCTGAATAGGTGTTTGCGCTGCGGCCGAAGGCTCCCCTTTGGTTTAGCGTCCTCGAGTCGATCTCTTAGGTTTCGATAGTGAAGAAAAAGAACATTTTAATTTCCATCGTCATTCTCTTACAATGAGACTCTTATGAAAAGAATTTCATACAGTCATGGTTTCTTCATTCAATTGGTAAAATAGGGACTTTTATCTCTTGAGTGCTGTTCTAGTATCATGATTGAAACTTAATGGATGAGAAATGAAAGTTCGCGTCGGCTAATGATACGGTGCGTTTTATTTGTATCATTTATAGAAAGTGTAATGTTCTTTCGTTCCACATACTGAGATTGTACCAACATCGATTAAGAGCCTACTCGCAGATGCAAATTGAAACATTTTAAATTACTGTCAGAAATAAAACATTTCATATTAGTTGGAGAATTATTTAATATCCCCAAAGATACTTTAGA
This sequence comes from Leucoptera coffeella, assembly GCA_030578115.1. NCBI lineage: Eukaryota > Metazoa > Arthropoda > Insecta > Lepidoptera > Lyonetiidae > Leucoptera > Leucoptera coffeella. The sequence continues at coordinate 108,302 of JAMBLF010000922.1, forward strand.
AGTATTAAAATTAGTTACGAGTTACTAGTACAAAACATTAATGATGTACCACTTTTGCAAGCAATAAGATAATATACATTCGTGGCCTAAGAGAGTTAATTAAAGTTGTCCATTTAAGTCCTGCGAGGAGCGAGGGCCGGTGATCGCCACTTTTAGTGTTGGAGGGAGGCCAAGAGCCACCGAGTGCCGCTCTAAGCGCTTCGCTCTAAGCGCTTCGCTTATGCCCTCCGCAGACTGTCGCTTTCATACCTCGTTTCAATCGAGTCCCTCAATTAGGAATATGAGATAGGCTTGCCTGGCTATGTTTCAAGATAAAGACTTATAAATGCCCATTTTAAAATATTAACATAAGATTTTAAAAACGCATTAATTGTGTCGGAATTTAGGGTGTTCATTAGTCGTTGTGCCTAACTAATTCAGAGCCTATTAACTTTAGTGACTTTGAATTGAAGTGAGTTGAGCAGGTGAGCGAAGCTTCCATTGTGAGAAACCCGAGCCTCGGCGGCAGGCTCTGTTGACCTCATTACCCATGCGATACCGAAATCCGCGAGAGCCTCAATCGAATTACTCCAATTTCAACATTTTATTAGGTTAAACTTTGCTTCGGTGGCACTAAGTGAATTTATTTGTACTTAGTTATTGGCGTTGTGCAAAAGTCATCTTGGTAACGTTTCAATAAGTTGAATAATTAAATTTGTCTCCGCCGGTTGACAGTAGCGGGAATTTTCGCTGAAATTTGCGTCACGTTTGAATCAGCGGTGTTTCGGCGTTTGAATTATTTATTTTGGGGCTGTTCCTCAATAAGCATGGAAGTCATTGATATGCGAAATAAGTAATAGTTTTATGATCTATAACAAAAATTCGTTGGAAATCTTGTAGTTTAATAAAAAAAATGATAAATGTAAATTCATAAGCTGCTTAGTGTAAACATTTATTTATATTCATAAATTTCTATTATCATTAAATATATATGTAATTAAATCCCCACACTCATTCCAATTTTAAATGAGCTAACGCCAAATTATTGGTAACAATTTTATAAATAAAAAATATATATTTTATCGCATAGAACGATAATTTCGTCCCATAAATAAAATATCACATATTCACTCTACTTTCCAAGTATGACGTAACGCAACATTCGGCAAGAGTTCCAAATGTGGCAAAATTTAAGATGTATTCATTGGAGCATTAAAGGGGAATGTCGACGCGGCGAAGACGGTTAATTCACCCCGTAAGGGCCGCGGCGGCGCCACCGATCCTGGCAGCGGCCGCTCCGTCAGACGCCCTCCATCCAGCACGCAGCCCTACGACCGCATAAACACTGATACACGTCCCCACTGAGAAAAAAGCAACTTGCCAAATTACGCGGCACAAATATCTGGTACATTTCATTCATTCATCGAGCACGATTAAGTTCGTAACGGTCATATTAATCTGGCAAAATGTGTTTTGCGGTAACTCGATATTCCCAAACGTGCTAGGTGAGGCGTGTGGCAGTCGCTACATGGCGGCAATCGATATGGGCCCAGGCACAAGTAATAAACCCATCCAATTACTTAGTTCCATACAAGTTAGCGGCCTATGGCGGCGGCGACAGATCCATCACGGCGTCGACAGGCCATTTGTAGCGCGCACTGGAGCAGATGGATCGCACCTCCGGCCGCGATTTATGGAAATGCCGCCAATTTATTGCACTGTGCCGTGATTATGTAAAACATTTAATTATGCGAACTCTGTCTCACACACTCGGCCTCTTTTCTACGTCTTTAGCGAAATTTCTGTCCTGAGGACACAGACAAACCGAATTCCAATGATCCGACGTTTATACAACCTCGTTTGAAAGTCTAATCGATAAAAATATCCCGTTGAAAAGAGAAGACGTAGATGCATAATAGCCTTGGAAAATCTTTCCGTGTATTCATGATTTGCTCCCATTCGGTGTTATGTCACACAAGGTACACACTAGACGCTTTAAAATGATTGAGTAGCGAATCAGATAGGGCTGGGAATTATCCACTGTTACCGAGTTACCGTTAATGCTAATAAAGCTAATTATACCAATCATTTTAACACATCCCTTGCTCGTCTGAACCTGGGAGGATTTTAACTAGCTACTACTCGGCCCAATATCTAAAGCTGAAACTGTAATACTACAGGTAGATAAAGCAAATTAATCGGCCAACAAAGTTTTTTGAAATAAATATTATAATCGCCTCTAAGGGAAAATCCATCGTAGAAATATTAGACTGAACTAAATCGACGACACTCAGTTTGGCGTAATCTCAAGATGTATAGCCTTGTAAAATAAATAAAGAAATAAAAATAATAATCAACGACACTGTTTCATTTGAGACTATGGAGTTGATATTGACATTGCGTTGTGCTAGGCATACTATCGACATCACCCTTTCGATATCTTAAGCATATTCCTCTCTGATTGATGGCCTCTTCCTGCGTCCATGTCGCGGCAGATAACCTCCGCGGCGATGGCTCTCGGAGGGCATACACAAATTATTTATGGTCTCTTTTATTGCTTAACTTCATTCGCGCTGTGGTCGCTTTATTCTTTCGCCTGTGAAACTCGTGAGTGTTTATGGCCGGTGTGGTTATTGCGTTAACTTTGTACAAAGTGGGAATTAAAAAAGGTGACTTGCGGTGGAAAGGTGCCCGGAGGTGTTTTAAGAGGCCATTTCGCCAAAACAGTTTGGGCCATCTTGAAAATAATCGAGAATAACGTCTAAACTTGTTATTTATAGAATCAATGTTTATCTATTTATTATCCGAATTGTCAATAATTAACTCGATTAGAAGTACTACTTAGTTATTTTTTATTTTCCTTCATTCTAATCTATCCATCCAATTTTTATTTATTAATTAGGGCTAAGCGAAATTTATTATCTGATATGCTCGCTACTACGTCACGGTTTGAACTATATTTCTCTTTAATGCCTTACAACTTCGCGACAGTGAAACTCAAAAAAGTTTACCGAGAAAGAGTTATTTTTGTAAACTTCTCTCCTGGTCAATAAAAGGTCATTTGTATGTAAAAAAAACTCTTAAAACGAAAACTTCTATACAATATATTTGAAATTGTTTGCAGAATTCCATCCGGCATAACCTGTCGCTGCACAACCGCTTCATGCGGGTACAGAACGAGGGCACGGGCAAGTCCTCCTGGTGGATGATCAACCCCGACGCCAAGCCAGGCAAGTCAGTGCGGAGGAGGGCCGCCTCCATGGAGACCTCCAAGTTCGAGAAGAGGAGAGGCAGGGTCAAGAAGAAGGTACCTCTACGATACTTGTATTTGCAATTGTATGGGACAGTCCTTGGTGGCAACAATCAAAATGAAATAAAATAATCATCAAGTAGTACCGTCAATGTTTGTGTAAATTGGGAATTAAGTTAGCTTAGTTTTTAAACATAACTTGAGATGTTTATTCATTTCAGCGTCTTCTGTTTTAAATCTTTATTTTTAAATAATTAATTGTAAAGATTGATATCGGTTGTCATCAATGAATTAATGCTTTTATATTTGTGGAAAGATATGCGATTATCAAAGTCGATTAATTAACTCTTGCTGTTTTAACTAAACCGAGCTCTCCTGATCAGGCGGAGGCGTTGCGGAATGGCATGGCGGCAGACACCACGCCCAGTCCCAGCAGCTCCGTCTCCGAAGGGCTGGACATGTTCCCCGACTCGCCGCTGCACAGGTAACCCCTTAGCCCTTAGACTACTTAGAGACATATTAGAAGTAGAGAAGTAATCTTGTCCAGTGCTGTGTGTCGATTAGCTTGCTCTAGAACTCGTAGAAACGAAACGCTCGAAATATCTGCTTCAAGATAACAGGGAAACTATTATCGACATTATGTAACTATTAGATACTGTGAAAAGGAAAAGCGATCATATTTTGTGACTTCGCTGATTTTATGTTATGTCCGTCAATAAACAACGCTATTTGAATAGTCTCAAGGAAATTATGGTGGATCTGAAAAGCGCTCAAGTCGCTTTTATGTCTCCAATATTTTTTTATGTTTCATTAATCTGACGCCCTCCACCGTTATCTTGAGTCCTCGAGTATCTTGCCACAGTTATTGAAATGTCAACGTGATAAGTTAGATTTTAGATCTTGATCTAGTGGCTTCCTTATTGTTTTGGCCATAGTGGCACTTCGCGAATGCGCTGCGGTTGTGAGCGATCACAGTTCGTGAAGTGATTCCTTTTATTTGACGCTTTTGCTTGGCCTAGCAGCGGGTTCCAGCTGTCGCCTGACTTCCGGCAGCGCGCGTCCTCCAACGCGTCCTCGTGCGGGCGGCTCTCCCCCATCCCCTCCATGATTCCCTCCGAGCCCGACTGGACCGAGTACAACCCCTCCACGGAGTTCATCAACACCGACTTCACCACCGCCGACTACCTGCAGGCGGAGCAGCTGGCCGGCTCCCTCGCCGACTCCATGAAGATCCACGGCGGAGACCCCTTCCTAAATACGTGAGTACCACTATCGACGCAGCTTGCTGGCACCAACAGAAATCTTGTATGCACCCTAAACCTAATTATCTCATACAAAATTTCTGTTCGTTGCTCTAGATTATGATAGCAAAGAAATAGCTTTATGCTCAGTTCTGCTTCAACGTTAGTAGTCTGGTGTTGTAATCGTAAATACTATTCTTTTATCGAATCAATGAAACTTTTGCATTGTAATTCACAAATTATACTTAAATCATATATCCGAATTATTATCATAGTACAAACATTTATAAACCTGTATTGCCAGTACCTATTTGCAATTAATAAAAATTTGGGAATTGACGTGTTGATAAGAAGGGTGATCGAGCCTCTATATACGAGTTTTTTACTTTATGCTCTTATAGAATATCATTTTACCATATACTTACTATTATTCAGCTCAGTATTATTTTGCAATGCTCTTTTAACTTTTCAACGATTGTATCAAATTTTAATATTAAAATCTAAAGTATTTTACACATTTTATTATACATACACTCATTTTCAATCGTCATTCTAAATCTTGTTATACCAAACTTTCTCATGAAACATCACCTATCACATTGGGTGCTAACTTCCTTTGTAATACCCATTCACATGGATGCGCGACCACAGGTACGTGCCGACGACTTGCTCCTCCTCCTCGGCGGGGTACCGCTACTCGGGCTTCGGCGCCTGCAGCATGTACCACCCGGCGCTGGCCGTGCATCCGTCGCACCAGCACCAACACCCGATGGAGCACTTCGTGAGGCCCCCGCCCCCCGCCGACTCCGCCGACATCATGCAGACAGGTGAGATGTCCTTTCAATACTAGGAAAGAAAGAAAAGACGTTTTGAAAACTTTAGAAGTACCCATATCAGTCTCCCTACCAGGTGGACCGATGACCTCAAGGGGGTTGCTGGTATTGGCTGGATGAGGGCCACGAAAGATCGTCTTTTGTGGGGTAACCTTGGGGAGGCCTACGTCCAGCAGTGGACTAGTACAAGCTGATTGATTGATATATCAGTCGAGAGTATATAAGAAGATGCATCGAAAGTGGTTTTTCAGGATCGAGTTAAAATGGGATCCATGAGCTCTGTCTTCCTCTTTTTTGTAGGGAAACGGGCGTTATATGTTTGTAGGTATTCATTGCTTACTTAACGTACATTTGCAATAAAACCTTGATGCAGTGAAAAGGTTCTGCCTTGGTATGCTATTATCTAGACGTAATAAAATGATATGCTTATTGTTGTATTGAAAGTTGGGCAGTACTGGGAATTCAAGCAAAGGTATCCCAATGAATTAAACCAGATCTTATGCCTCTATAACCTCTTTTAATGACTAAGTCTTAAAGTTTTGTTAGCCAAAGATTGTATGATGTGCAAATAGACTTAGACTTAGCCACTACTAAGTTGCTAAGTTTGGACTTAAAATATAATATGTTTTACAACTAATGAATGTATTTGTCGATAACAGAAAGTTCCCAGCCGCGCATGGTGACGACGTCAGATTCGTCTTTGATGAACGGCGGGGTGATGCTGCAGGGGGGCTCGCTGGGCCCCACCACCGTCATGGGGCAGATCATGGGCGCCCTCAACACGGGCCTCTCGGAGGACCTCAACATCGAGGCCTTGGACCACGGCTTCGACTGCAACGTCGACGAGGTAACACCCGCCACAGCAATAACTACACCACCTACTATAAAAGCCACATAAACATTCCAAACTCATGAATAAAATCAATCGATTAGGAATTGAGTGGCCATAAACGTCAATGGTATTTTATAGAATTGACATTTGTAAATATTTTAATGCCTTATAAATTAAGCAAGCGATATTTAGTAATTTACCACTTCTATATTTCATGACTGATGAATGGTACTTTTTGCATCACGCAAGCACATTCGCGGAGACTTTGCTTTAATGTTTTACAAGAAATGCATTTGTTATACGAGTACCTCTAGCAAACACTAAATCTTAACACATTTCAAATACTTTGTATGAGCGGTTGCGACGCATTGCGTAGCTCGGTGTTACGGTGCTAATGGTGCATTGTCCGGCAGGTGATAAAGCACGAGCTGAGCATGGACGGCTCCCTGGACTTCAACTTCTCGCAGCAGCACGGCGCCCTGCCCGCGGAGGGGGGCGGGGGCTTCGCGGCGCCGGCCCCCCCCGTCTCGGGCAGCCTGTCGGGCGGGGGGCCCTCGCACGCGCCCTACTCCGTCGCCCCCTCGTGGGTGCACTGAGCGCCTGGCCCCACCCTTAGGGAATAGTTACCTCTTACCTACCAAGGAATTGTTGCCATCGCATTGTTTTAGTCTCACTATTTGTAAATAGTAGAGTGATATAACTAAGTTTATTGTAAATTGTCTAGTTTATCTGCCATTAATTCCTATTTTGTTGTGTTAGTTTTAACTTCGACAGGCTCAGTCAATTCTATTATTTTTTTACTGAAATTGTCTTCTGTTTTATTATCATGTTAACTAATATTAGTGATACGAAATTCTATTTTAGAAAAATATATGTCTATTTGTAAGTTAATGGATGTTCGGGAGCCCGATTGTTGTTGAAGGGTCAATTCGTGTAGCGCTAGGGACGTAGTATGTGGCCAGGCGCTGTCGCAGGGCGCCGCGTGCACCGCGAGGGGCGGCCAGGGGACCTCCGCCAGTCACAAACAGGTAACGCACATTCTTCTTTATAATGTTCTTGTTTGTCTTAGTATATGTAGAAAAATATAAAAGAAACGGTGTTTTGAAATTAAAAAATGTTATTTTAATTTCATAATACCTTTTTCCTGTTTTGCACTGCCCTTACACTCGCAGATACATTTATAAGATAAATTAAAGCCCAGTAATAGTAAATGTATTTTAATGTTATTTCCAATAACCGAAACTCACTGACAGAAACATTTCACAGCTAATAAAGAAAGCGAAACAAGGGATGTAATAAATAATCCGAATATCGTCGATAATCTTCTTAAAGTTTTCCCGTCGAGTGGCCAAAACTTTTCCGTCTTTTTGCGAGTTTAGCTTCTAAACGGCTATCTTTTGTTTTAAGGAAAATATATCCGATACAACTCCGGAGTTTGGAACGTTCGAGCATCCGAGCATTCTATCGCGAAGCCAGTTACTTAAACTTTAATATTTCTATTGTGACATGAGAATGATGCAATGCAATATATCATTGCATTGTACGTATAAGTTATCATAGGTTATTTTTAGATAGATATAATTGGATAAATCATAAATTTCTATCGCAAATTTGCCCACATTGTAAACACTTATTTTCTCTTAACTACGTTCAATTCATAGTTGTATAAGAAGAAAATAGTAGAAAATAAATAAATATATATGTCGCTAGCATAATAAATTTCATGACCTTCTATAAAAACAACACTTGAGCCGTGGATTCGCTATACGACCTGTCTTGATCTTTTTACTACGTTGTGAAATAAGTCTTGGCAAAAATCTATTGTACGGTTTTTACTACCGAATAGTAAATGCGCAGTAATTTCAATTCGTAAGTCAACTAGGTATTCGTTAAGGCTGAAGTGCACATTGAGACGCGATTATGGCGTAAGGGTGAGAGCGGATTTCTTAAAGCGGTTTGCCTGAGACACCGTCCTCCGGCGAGATTAAATTTCACCAATGAATGCTCCTATTTGCCCGATAATGAGAGCCCAAGAAGCAGCAATTAATCAAAACGTTTTAGCTTCGTTGGGCAATGCCCGCAAAATAATAGGATTTTGTAGGAAAAGCCCGGGAATAAAAATGCTAGACTAAACCCGCTCCGATAATGACTTGTTTTTTAAAGTTACAAAAGACTGAATACGTCTTTTGCAGGCGGGGTCGGAAATTAGTGCAAACATCTTATTAATTCTTCGAGTCATTCATGAACCCTTAAAGTTAATGGTGGAGAAGAACAAAATTAAAAAGACTAGCTCTTACTAGATTTCGTATACGGTTTGAAAACTTGATTTCCTATGTTCACGGGCAATATATTCAACATTAATAATATCAAATAATTTGAGAGAAGTAAGATATCTATCAGGTACTCACTCAAGAGTTCGTGTGTAAATCATATTTTTGATAAAAAGCTGCACAATTTGTTGAGTTTTATGAGGCGTTGGCTCCTGGGGAGGGATGTTTGAATTCCTCCTCATTCCGCATTCCGCTCGGCGCTCGCCATAATTATAGGTGTGTGCCACCTTTCACGTGATTTCATCAGCGCTTGTTAAAAACTTTTATCAATTGTATTTTCCGCTCCCTTGCACTTTCCGCTACTTTTATTATTCCTTAACTTCTTGTCCTTTGGTAAATACATCTTTCATGTTATGTATTTACTGCAAAAATCTTAAATGTATTTATTTCTCTTATACTCGTTGTGGCCTCTTTATTAATTCCTAAATTAATCACTTGCCCACACGCTGCGATTAAGGAAAACTGTAACTTTAATGTATTAAGTATGATTTATCGAAGTCTTTATCTTTAATAATGTACCATAATAACCTTGATATCTCATTGTGATATGTGTAAATACTCATATAATAAATATTTAGCCACCGGAACGCCAACCCAAGTAGCATTATCAAGTACCTAGTTGGCACGAAATCTGCTATAGCGCTACTGAATTAACTGGAAATATGGACTATCTGATACAAATATATAGTATTTCTAGTAAATACTTTACGGAACCGAAATGACTCGATGACATCGCTTAAGTTGTCACGCAATGTTCTTGTGTCACTTTATTAAAAATTACGCGGCCGCCTCACCGAGAGGGCGCGCTTAGCATACGAAATCAGCGGCTGGCTTCATTGTTTGACGGCAACCTCCAACAAGTTTGATTACGTATTTAAATGAACATCAACTTGCTTATGCCACTCAAATTTTCCCTGTTTGAATCGGCAGAGCTCGTTTGTGAGTTTCGTTTCGGAGTAGGTTGCTCTGCTGTACCTGTGAGTTGGCAGTTAACCTTTTTTCTTGTGTATGGTGCGAAAAATTTGTAAGGAAAAAGTCCCCTAAAATTATGACAATTTTAATATTATTTGACACACTCATGTCCACGTAGCTTAAAGATTGACACTCTCAAAAGGTTAATCACAATGTAATTTTACTGTAATTTTCAATTTCTTATCATAAATTCGGGTTACTTGATTTTCAAGTTATAGTTAGTACCTAATAGCAATGGAGATTGTGATGGCATTTATATAAAATGCCGATGATTGCTCGCCATACAGTTCCGAAAGACTATTAGCTATTCTATTACGGGTGCGACATAGTTTGCTAAACGTTAGGCTGAAGTTTCCTACCTAAGAGTGCTGTTAAGACACGAGTGTATGAAACGTGTATGCACCCACGTATAAAGTAAATAAGCCAAGATTGAGGCAGATTTTAAAAGCGTCTATTTTATTCGCGTAACGAAGTCAGTGTGAAATTGGATTTCGTGTAGATAAGTACCGGGGGAATTCTCGTTAACGATTCCCATCACTTTATTGGGTACGCGGTATGAATATAACCTGATTATTGTTCGCGATCAGCGAGTTAAACATTCATTGCGGCCCTCAGCCCCGAGGGGGCCAAATTATTTTATTAGCGCAACACCATTTGCACATTTATGTGGGAAGGTGGTAACTTTCTTCGTACTTCGATTACGGATAATAATTAATGCATGAAAAAGAGCTGACAACAATCTAAATTCTAATGCTACAGATAGTATTAAAACGTAAACGTGTAACCTTATGTGCATTTATATAATATCCGCCAAGATATCTAAAAACAAAAAATCATATTACAACTGAGCCTCCGTGTATTTCACGTATTAAGTTTTTGTAAGGGGTCTAATATCTTCATTGTGTTTAAGCTCAAGATACATTCTTGACAACAATTCCATCTAGTATTATCAATAAACAATTCGTAACAACAATAAACATTTCCATGACTTCTAATTCCCAAACAAAACAAGAAACAAAAATTAAACAAAACACAGTCGGACCCGTGACGGAAATATCCCGTGAGCGACATTTATATGTACTCAGTTGGTAGTAGGACAATAGGCCGGAACAAAGGGCGAGTGGTGGGCGCTTGAATGGAGTGGGATCGTAGTGGCACTACGAGTAGGCTTCTCTCGCGGGGAGTTGTGAAAGAGCCTGCACGTGCCGGCTGGGCGGGGAAGGCCTGACTCCGCCCACTGCAACAAGTGTCTGCGGCGCCCCTCCCGCCCCCCGCGCTTCGGAAACCGCCCCTTTCGACTCTCCCTTCAGGTTCAAGTGCGGCAGCTCCAAAAGTTTCAGGAGGCTTCGAAGGGCCATGGGTAGATTAGGGTAAATGGGGAAAGGCTTTTCTGCAAGCTTATTTTAAAATTACTTTAACCAAAACTTTATGACATATTATTAACTAAAGCATGTAAAATTATAAAAAAATAAGCTACTTTTGTAATAAATCAATAAAATTCAAATACATAAATTATTACATGTACAAATATTTCACTAATAATTAATTTTGAGTAGTATACCTACTGTGGGCTACGTTTGTATTTAATTTCATCCTCATACTATTGTGTTTTACTAGTAAGAAGTATTGATTTTATTACTTCTTTTTACAAAAACCTTCAGTTAATATGAAGCTTCCGAAGTTTTTCAGGCAAAACGCCAAAATTATCGTCATCCAAAAATGTTAACGGTATGAGTATGCCAATATAAATTCTTAAAATACCGCACAAATTTAAAAATCCTTGTGTTATCAACCAGATCCATATAGTGGGAAATTCATCTAAATGTTGAAAAGATAGTGTACATATTACCATAAAAATAAGCGACATTTAAAAGTAACTGCAACGGTCAAGTAAGGAATGATAGGTGGCAGGAACGAATGAAAAAGACGACTTATTTATCATAATCTGGGCGCAATCGCGTTCGGTTTAACAACTTTCGTTTAATTTTAATTTCAGTGTATACTATGCACACACTTTAAGTATTTCTTATATGTTGATTACTAAATCTTATTAATTAAGTTTCTATAATTATAATTAATTTATAGGAATATCGTGAAGTAGTAAATATAATTCTGCATTAGTAACGCACTAACAACTAGCGTCGTATTACTAGGGAATGGAATTCAGCAAAGGAAGAGTTTTCCTTGAGGATACATTTAGCAAATCCATAAAATAAATTATATTCATAGCGCAGCAATTTCTTGCTCTCTTTTAGTTTTCTGAGCCTCGCGTGTGTAATAAACGCATACGTAGTATGAGTAGAAAAATTTGCTATTTCAGTTATTCCTTAAGGTACAATTTTCCTTAACAATTCGTACACTGATTATTTTTATTACGTTGTCCTCATACATGTTGCTCATATAAAAACGATTTTCATTCATGATTTCGCATCTTTAAAAAAGTGTACGTTAAGTATTCGTAGTCAAGTAGCAGGAACTACGGTTTTTATGAAACGCCTCCGCTAATGTACCTTTAGATTAACCCACCCCCACATCTAAGTAATGCAGAACTGAGTAATTCTTCAAAAGGCTTATTCAAGAGCAATGGTCATTTCGAACAGAGAAAATTGTTGTATATGTTTCGCAGACATATAATGAGTAAGATCCAAAGTTTTTTAAGCCCGTTTTTTTATTGCTCTTAGCAATGGCGATATAAATAAATCTGAACACGGAAGACAGTTTCTATTTTATTTTCAAGTGAACTATGAACAATTTGGTGTAGGCTTGGTTTTATCGGCCGTGATATCCGGATTGTCGCGTACGTGGCCTCGCCACTCCGAATGAGGCCAGAATGTTTTCCTTAGCATTTTAGGCCAACACTCGCATAATTTTTGGGGGCTGTAAGCAATAAATTTACACAAAAGTGTGACAAAACCGAGCTATTTACATACAACTAGTTGTTTGAGTAAGGAAACGGATGAATGGGACGTCGAGGCACGTCGAACTAGGTTTAGCGAACAATTGCGTAAGAAGTGTGCTAATGTCGTCACGCGGAGTCTGGCGTACGCCGCGGCCGAATGCGTCGCCCTGTCTCAGCGACAATGGGCCTCTTTGATCTCACCACACAAGTTCGCACAGCTTTGACAGTTCAAAGAAATTTTCATTAAGAGATATTGACTGTCCACTGCTAATTCGTTTATGTTTATTGAGCACACGTAGTAGCCAGACAGAAGTGTAATTTGACAAGAGCAAAATATGAAGATTATTAGCACTTAGTATTGTTATTCTATAAAAATACAAATTACTGTACAAATGGGCCACTGAGTAAAAGTATGTCTAAACAGAGTTCAATCCAGTTTGAACCTTAGCCGTGGCTAGTTCCCAAGTGGTGCGGCAGAGGGCGCTGGCGGCGGCTGATGGATGTGCTTGTCAGCCAGAGGTTAAATTTGGCGAGTGCGCGGCGTCGCCTTTCCGGGTTACGTATGCCAATTATCCGCATCACATATTAAGAGCAGTAGTTTTATTTTGAGCTGTGACTCAGTCAAGAGAAAGTCCGCTGCTCGCTCAATGCGCGACAGATTTATCGCGGTTACTCAATAGTGCAGGGCTCTGCCACCGCTATTGCAAGCTCTTATCGATAAGGGCTTGTTGATGCTTTTGAGTGGTTATGTAGTTTATAACAGACAAAAAATTAATACGTTTCGTTTAAATTCTATGACATTTTTACTATTAACGTATCATTTTATTTTTGCTATTTCAACAACACATCTAATCTAAAACGTAATTAAGTTATATCACATAAGTTTCAAGTTTATATTTTTATGTGCATTAAATTAGGATACAAGATATCAATTTTAAATTCATTCATAGTTCATTTATCAAATAAAAGAATACAATGAAAGCATTTACCATCCAAACATTCGATAGAAGCCATATCGATAATCCGACAATAGACAGTCCCGAAACTATCGATAGGTTTGGATCTCGATTACGTCGGTTGATAAACGACAGCACTAGTCCCGTCGTCACCTGAGAGAGCGCGGGGCGCGGGGGGAGGCGCTGGCGACGCTCCGGCGGGCAGGTTGCGATTTACACTCTGCCAGCTCAGCAGATCCCCATTCGGACGCCGAACGCTGATACTTCTAATTCGCCTAGTACGGGTAGCTACATGTGCACGTACCATGCCGAGGTAAAGAGGCGACCGAAACATTGATACTCACTTTACGCGTACTGCGACTGAAGGGCACGAGCGGTTTAGGGAATTCAAAATAGTTCCTCATCCATTTCATTGTAAAAAGTAGCAATTATTTGTATTACGTTATAGTAGAGTAGACTAAATTAATTAGTACTTAATCGGAAGAGCTCCCATTCTTCCATTTGCGTCACATTCTCGTAGGTTACAAAGACTGGGCTTAAAGTAGCTTTTAATAGTAATTGGTGACCAATTGCAAATACAATAATTGTTTGGTAAAATATTGCGACATTTCTGTTTGAGAGGTAACCTAATTAATTAATAACTCCCTTTAGGGAAGCGGAGGCTGAATGTATGGATAATAAAAAAATACCTGATTAGATGTAAATGTTAATAAATGTCAAGAAACTTTCTGAACACATGTTTTATTTTTGTTTCAGAGTATGGTTGCATCTGCAAATGGAAGTTTGGTTATCAACATGATGGAATATAATTTTGTCGAATGGTTGCTGAGTTTTCCTCGTAGTTCTTAAACTTAAGATTAATTTTATAAGTAGATAAAACCCAATCTGTTATTTGTTTTTATTGCTGTCGTAAGTAGTACATACTTTTGTAATCGTCGAACAAGATCACTTCATGAAAGTACAAATAACCTGTAGTACTACGAGTTAACATTTGCAGGAAATGTTGATTTTCCTGGAAATTGTAATTCGTTTCATAAATAATATTTACGACCTTTTGTGTTCTGTCATTCATGGTTACAAAGTGTGTCTACGTATTGCAGCAAGACATTTGAAATCGGATGTACCTAGGTAACTAAAAGATATTTTGCTGTCTCTAATTTGTGAAAATGAATGTAATAGAATTGGATAAAAGTTATTTGTGCAGGTTCGATTTTGGTAAATATATTTCCGTTCTCAAATTGTATCATTCTTGTCAACAGACATTCCATTAATCTTAATGTTTTGAGTACCAGCAGTTTCTATAGTTCTTCTCGCAGTGGATCTGACATGAAAGCCTGCACCGATAGCTTCACGCACAACCTTCATTTCTGCACATTGTCGATACTTAAATTAACTTTGAAATATTTTGAGTCATGTAATTTAATGTAGGATGGGTTCATTAGTGTTTGTAAGTCTATTTTTACTTTCATGTAACCAGAGTTAAAATCAGTTCTTGATTACTATAGAGCGAGAACTTAAGAAATAAAAATACCTCATATTTTTAGGGACTACAAAATGAAACTGCATCAGAGTATTTTACCAAATGGTGCATATGTGACAAATAAATGGTTTCCATAACAAGATTCACATGTATTGATGAAAATACGATCACACTAAAAATTTATTAATGTTGCGAATAAGATACCTGTGCAAAATCAAATAAATACAATTAGTCAACCAATCTAGTCCATCCGAATAGATAGTAGAATAATATATTTTAACTCATTATGTTTGTAAAACCCAAAATCGATATTCGGTTGTGATATGCAAGTAATAGCTAGTGAAATTAAGAGCTCAGGGAAATCGATATAAGGCGGAGATGAGATGCTTTTAGAGCATCTTGTGAGAAATTATTTTGCTAATTCCTGAAAACAACCGAGTTCATAGTTGATACATACGAGTAACAAATGGAGAATGCATTTTATTTTGTTAGCAAATGTTGATCATTCTTTAAGATGATTATATTGTAGAGAATGCGTAGTTAAGTCAATTTGCATCGTTAGTAAATTAAATTTGTGTAAATAAGTACGAATGTGTATCTACCTACACCGTGTCGATTACCACTAGAAGACTATTTGTGATAGAATTAGCCAATAAGTGTTCAATATATTCAATGCAAGTCAATTCTTGATGTTATGTCATTTTAAGGTCTTCAAGAATCTTTGTCGACTTGCCACCAACTGGCGTCGGCCATGAGATGGCTCTGGCGGCCCCGTGGCGGCTTCCCTGCTTGGCGTCTGCGCACAATAGCAGCTAATCGTTGGTGCTAAGAATGTCATTTACTTAGGAGGTCTTGCACATGAAGGATGTTCGTTCCAATCGGCTAGTGTGATAATCGTGAGGGTTGCGGGCCGGGTAAATGATAGTTTCCGAAATACGTACACTTGATTATGAACTAAATTAAACTAAGCCAAGTTGTTAGGAGTTACGTTATTATGAAATCTAATTTGAAAGCGATCATTATGATATAAAAGTTCCTTATTCATATAAAGAGAACTATTTGTGTCAGATTATGTTCTAGCTCGATGGTTGCGATTTGCCTGGACAATATTCCAAGTCGTATGTATGTAGATAGCGAGGATTCCAAACGGGTAGCATTGTCCATTGTGTTTGACCAAAATACTTTTATTATTTGGCTAGACGATCACCTATAATATATTATATCGAAGTTCATGATGTGACAAACACATAACTGAAACTTTTGACGATTTTGTTTTACACATCTGAATTGGCTCATATTCGTTATGAACTGAAATAAACTGGATTGTCGATGAGAAAGTTAAAAGTGTGAGACGATAGAAGCTTTTATGAAATAAAGCATTCTATGATAAAAGAAATTTATGTTATTAAATGGATATGTGTTCTTTATTTTACAAAATGTTTTCGAAAGTTATATTTTTGAATGAAGTATAATTTCCATTCTATTTATATTCGTTTGTTGAGTTTTGACGTTCCTTTGAGGGACTACGATTAAATCCTTACCACAAAAGGTGTTTATTTTAATTTTAAAGTGCAGTGAAATATATTAAGTTTAATGTGGTTGTTAGTAAATGAATGTTTGGTTACAGATTAAACCTACCCGTAGCTAAGCGGTCCTTGTGTTTCATAGTTTATTTTTAATAAGAAAAGTTCTGTTGGCCAATGGAATGTAAGGTTTTGTGAACTTTAAAGAGTCGTTCTTTGTTTTCTTTTTGGTTGCTTTTACTTATAATGGATAATGTAAGTAGGACATACGATATTTGAATTTATTATGTTTCATTGTAAATATATAACAGTTGAATTAGATGTAAGTAGATATCGTGGTAGTACATAAATACCTAATTTTTATGCATTAAATTTGATATTGTTTTGAAACAACATTACAATCTTGTTTTATTAGTAACCCCTCTATTCTTTACACCTTTACGAGAGCGTTTGCACAAAACACTATCGATATAAACGAAATTCCCATAATCTGGCTAGTGGTTCATTTACTGATGCCCGGGATTCGAACCCTGCACCTAGATTAACACGTGACGATCCAGACTGATAAACTTAAATATACATTCAACTCCTTTTATCCTTTTCGGAATTTTATATGCAAAATTGGTGATTCCAATGACTCCTTAATCGCCTGCTACGACATGCTGGGAAGAGCTGCAGCTTGTTAACATTAATTTTTACGTCCCAGCTAGCACGATACATTAAACAAAATAAAAAGTCTTATCGAATTCACATTAGATTGATTCGTCAGAACAAAAAGCTCTGTAAAACCCAATAACATTTTAATTTAGATTAAATCTGTTTTGTAGTTCATACTATTCTTATAAATATCTATTCCACAAACTTCGAAATAGAGTACCCGCCACATAAGGTGGCAGTAGCCAAACTTGGAACTAAATTTGACGTTTCCGCCATTGCGTGTTATTTTGTATGAAAGGTAAATTTAGTATTACCAGCGTTGTGTTTTTTGCCCACTCTTTGTAATTTTTATGTTTGTTAAGGGTGATTATAATAAATTGATTTCTGGAGTTTCTTGTTAGTTCTTCTCCAAGGGTCTCCGCTGAACTTCTTCTTCTCAATCGTTACGCTCTTATCAGAGCGGTCGTGGTCTTCATAACGTGGCATCTTGAGCAGCCGAAATGGTTGGTGAACTAACCTCGGTAAAAATATGTAAAGACAATGCTCAGTGCCATGTTTGAAATAGTTTTTTTACATACATACATACACATCACGCCTGATTCCCTGTAGAGGGGTAGGCAGAGATCACGGATCCCCATTTGTCCCGATCCTGACAGACCACTTTCGCTTCATTGACATTCATACATTCTCTAATACACTCTCGGCGGTTATAGGTACTCCTAACATCACCTTTTTTCAATATAGCGTCTATCTGACTGTTACATATATGTCTTATTAGGCCGGCCCCTACGTAACCGCCCTTCCACTTCACTCATATATATTCCTTTTGTCAATATATAGTTTTTTTAATTTGTACTTAGATCATAAAATAACTTTCAAAGAGAGCTTATGATAGGGCCTATTTTGAATAAAAATATTTTGACTTTTGACTTTGGTATATTAATTTGTTTTATTTGAGTTTATAGCTCTGCAACCAAAGATCGTTACAAATGAAACCTCAATATAATGTATCGAGCCGTATGGCACAGTGAGTGCTAGTTTTGGCGTGTTTACTGGCAACACTGGATTACGCGACTGTGGCGACGCCTCCAACTGCCACCTTATGTGGCGGGTACTCTAGATAAATGATAGTTGACATTATAGACTAATGGACTATTTGCTACTATTTGTAGAGATCGCGCCACATACGGTGGCAGTTGGAGGCGTCGCCACAGTCGCGTAATTCAGTGTTACCAGTAAACACGCCAAAACTAGCACTCACTGTGCCATACGGCTCGAAACATTATAGGTTTCATTTGTAACGATCTTTGGTTGCAGAGCTATAAACTCAAATAAAACAAATTAATATATCAAAGTCAAAATATGTTTATTAAACTATTTCAAACATGGTTAATAATTAACGGGACTTATCCTTCTTATTATATATTACATATATTATGTGTTCCTTCACTCTGTCCGCAATAGACCGTTTAGTCTGTTCGACATAGGATTTCCCACAGCTGCAATCAATCTTATACACACCCTTATATCTTATATCATGAGTATAAATCGCGAATCTCTTAAAACTATTATTTCAAACATGGCACTGAGCATTGTCTTTACATATTTTTTACCGAGGTTAGATCAGCGGAGACCCTAGCTTGGAGAAGAACTAACAAGAAACTCCGGAAATCAATTTATTATAATCACCCTTAACAAACATAAAAATTACAAAGAGTGGGCAAAAAACACAACGCTGGTAATACTAAATTTACCTTTCATACAAAATAACACGCAATGGCGGTAACGTCAAATTTAGTTCCAAGTTTGGCTACTGCCACCTTATGTGGCGGGATCTCTACAGAGTTTTACCATAAATAATAACAGATACAATTAAAGACTCTATTCCGTCAAATGTAAAGAAAACTATAAAATAACTGTACCATATCTGCGCATAAACATGTCATATTGACAGCTGCGGCTGAATCTTATATTTTTATTCGGGAAAGGTAAAATAAATCAATAAAAATAAACTGAGTAAGGCTAACAAATATCTAGAATGAAATTAGGAACGAGAGCTGCAAATCTCGTTAAAGTGATGAAAAAAGCTCTCAAATTGGCGCCGGAAGCGAACGAAAAAGCTGCCAGGAAATACTCCGTGGGTCACAGGAATTTATCCAAAGATGCCCGTAAGTACCACTTTCGAATTGAATTGCACTACATATTCCTTAAAACAATTAACTTATTAAACCTTTTTCTAGTATAAAACCAGCTAGACAATGTAGCAATCCCGTAGTAAGCAACTATCATCAGATAAACATAGTAAACATCGATACAATACAGCAAAGCCGGTTGAATTTGGACTATTAATTTTGACTAAAACCTCTAATTATTACGTACGCTAAAATTTTTCAGTTTATGCAACTTGAGATGAATATATCAAGCTGATATTAACTGTCTATCAGGTAATAAAACGATCTCAGGAATAATTGCATTGCTGTTGACTTATACATTTCCACAATTATCACAATTTGCACGCTGATTTAAATACTGATACGCCGTTAAAGTACTTATATTTTAAAAATTACTTGTGCACAAAACTATTACTCCAACAACGGATAACTGTGACAATTTATATTACTGAATTCATGGATTCGATTACGCATAAAATAAATATGTTTAAACTAAAAGCAATTTCAGAAGTACCTCAAAAATTA
Organism: Leucoptera coffeella; assembly: GCA_030578115.1. Classification (NCBI taxonomy): domain Eukaryota; kingdom Metazoa; phylum Arthropoda; class Insecta; order Lepidoptera; family Lyonetiidae; genus Leucoptera; species Leucoptera coffeella. The sequence continues at coordinate 127,950 of JAMBLF010000922.1, forward strand.
AATTCTATCCATTTTTTTGATAAAATCCTTGTAATTTCAGCTTTCTGTCCGCCCCACATGAATGAGCTCCCGATTCCCTGCGAGCCGTGGCAGCCCAAGTACGACGCCTACCAGAGCTACTACAACAAAGTACTCGTTTTGGGACTTCTAACGTAAGAATATTTATTTATTTGCAGGAAATTAGTCTTTTCCGTACATACATACATCTCGACAATGCCCAAGGATATTACATGATATATTTCTTAATTTAAAAACTATTTACACTGTAAAAAGTTTTTATCTGATATTTTCTTCAACACCACCTCTTTCGAAAATCAAAAAATAATCTAAACAAAAAATCATTTAGTAACAAAAGAGTTTCGATTATTCGAATGACGCGCTCAAAAAGTTAGTTCATGTTTCAATATAACAGTGCCGTTTTCTTTATTCTAGTCAAAATGTGTGTTCCATCTATCGTTACGTCGACATTTGATAAGAGAAGAGCAGATTACAGCTGTAGGCATGTTGGAAGCTGGCGATATACAATGTGGGGTTGCTGAAACTCTGCCAACTGGGCAAAATGTAATCTCCAGGTTATGGTCACGTTATCGTGCTACAGGCGATGTCGATAAACAGCATCCGGGCAGCAATCGCGTCACCAATCCTAGACAGGACCGTTTGTTTCAAAATATCGTTAGGAGACCCAATATTACGACTTTTTGCATAATGATTCAAAGGCTACAATTTGACCATCTATTATTTGTTAGTGACCAAACTGTAAGAAGATCACATGAAGCCGGGCGTCATTGAGACATGGCAATCGGGGGCCGAGACATTTCGCATGGAGTGACGAGCTCCATGGTCCTTTTTCCTGATGAGCCTCGGTTTAGATTTAATACCGCAATGAGGTAGAGGTATTTGAGATTGTCCCATATATAAATAAGGGAAAGCTGGTATCAACTGTGCTTAGGGAACATGACGTCAGGATTGAGGACTGGCCAGCTCACCCCCAACACGAATCCCATTTAACACGCATGTGATATATGTTACAACGAAGAGCTATGAGCTAGAAAAACTTTTCCTGCACGTGAAAAGAACCTGGATCCTGACACCGCAGCTCGATTTGGATAATTAAATTTGAGCATGAATATCCGATGCCGATATCTAATTGATATTAGGGAAGGAAATATTGAATATTAATTTAAATTGAATGCCTTTAATTATTTTTGAGATTTTAATTTTCATAATTCTGTATTTAAAATCTATTATGTAAAAATGAAATGCATTTCTGAATCTCCTATGCGGAAAGAATAAGCAAATAATTTTGTTAAACTATAAACCCGTATAAAAAGCCTGAATATTATTCATTCAAATGAAAATAATCTTTTTAAAATATTCTCATTTTCTCCCGTATTCCCAATTTCGCTTATTTAACATGCATACGAAGTAATCTGCCTCATCATATATTAAATATATCGAAATCATAAGGAAACTACCTGTTGTTCGGAAATTGCTTTTAAAGGCGTCTTTGGCTTGCTTTGTACGGCAATATTAAACAGTTTGATGTTGACAATCAGATGGAAACATGACTTTCTCTGCATCTTCTGTTTTCTAGCGTGTCATAAAAATTGAATTAGACCACTTTTTTTTAGACTTCCCACCCAAATAAAATTGTGGAATAAAATTTCTAAGCCAATAATGTTTGTTATGTTGACCCAAGTTGGGCTTAAACTACTACATCTGTTATAAGCTTAGCGTGTACAAGTCCATTGTATGACCCGGGAGCAGTGCAATGCCTAAAAATAAGTTTATTATAATTCTTCGTAGCTCAGTCGTCGGCTAAATCTATCAGAGGGTAAAGACGTACAATGTACATGATAAATTATCTTTTGCAAGGGAGTCAAAAGTTCTTTTATAAAAATACATTTGTCTTTATTTTGGTAGGTTTACCTGTTCGCAAACTACTTCCGACTACCTCGCAAGGGTGAAATTATCTTTGCATACAACACAACATACGCTTCACGACTTGTGTATACACACTCCCTTTTTTATTATGGCGGGGTAGTCAGAGGCTTGAATGCCCATCTCCGAAATTTCGAAGGCATGTTAGGTATGGGTCATTCGAAGCCCGCGTATCACTAGATAGACAGCACCCAACGTGATAGGTAGTGAACCGTATTGCCGTATATAGGCCTGAGGGATAGGCAGGTTTCCTCACGATGTTTTACCTCACCGTTAGCGACGACACCGTTAAATTTCATTCATTGGTACATGCCAGACTCGGGATTTTACCCACTGGGCTACAGCCGAAATTATCTTTGCTCCACTTTTATTCCAGATTCGTGGGCACGATGATCGCCACGATGGCGTACGTGGACTTCAACCTGGAGCCCTCCCTGCCGGGCCCTCCGGTGGACATGGAGGCCGTGGCCAAGGAGGAGGCGGCGGCGGCCGGCGCGGAGGCAGATGACGACGACGAGGCCTGCTGACCCACGATATTATATATTAGTTGCGTTTACTTGGCGTTTCATTTAACCTCCTCAAATTTATTCGTACGAAAAATTTCGACAAATTTCGTACGAAAAATTAAGTTTCGTTTAAAATACTATTACCTGATACCTATGTTTATACTTGGTTTATAAAATAAGCGATAAGTCGTTTTACTTGTAAATTGAACAAAAATCGTGTATCTTTTAAACGTTTTGCACAGATTGAGCTATGTAGTGTGAAGGATAGAAGAGCAAGTTTCCGTTTGTACTATTCCCTACATATATCTACAGTTGTTTTATTTAGGTACAAAGCATACATATAATTTAACATACACTAAATCCCTAAGAAACGACTAGATTTCCTTATAATTTTTTATCTGTTTATATCTGTATTTCCATTTTTTTACTTATTTGTACGTGTGCCTGAAAAACGAGTATCCATTTCTCCACAAAGGTTTTCTTCCTTCAGTATAACACTCCAGCCTTCTCTATAGAACTAAAGAACTAACAAAAAGAGCAAGTGAAACTACAACTGAGTGTAAGCTTTATATTAAGTCCTAATTAAGAATAGAATTAGAGTACAGCAGGTGGGAGTTATCTGCTCTCTGGCTTGGGCTTGGGGGGCTTGAAGCCCATGAGCTTCTTCTTCTTCTTCTCCTTGCCGGAGCCTGACTGGAAGGTCTTCCAACTGTCCACGCGGTTTTGGCGAGATTCCTGAAATCAAAGGAAGAATTAATTGCAACAGAGTACTTGGGTTTAATGGGAGACTATGTCCTCTTTTTATTTCTGACACATGAAGATGATATGACACATAAAATACATTCTGAAGTCTTAAAATTAGGAACAGGTTAAAATGCATTATTTTCGCAAATACTAATTGACGAATTTTATAAATAACCGTCAATTTGTTTCTATAACAAAAATCAATGATTATTGAAAATAGTTATTACAAATGGGTACGAAAAAATATTGTTTAAGGAATACCAGTATATTCATTTGATGCCTACCAGTTAAAACAACCCTTTACAAACATAATAGCCCATAATTAACTAATTACATGTTTCTTTACAGAAAAATTATTTAAAAGACACAATAGAAATATTGAATAAACCACAATTACGTTTTAATTGCAGTGTAATATAATTACTTAATCGTATACCAACTAGATTTGAAAGAAAGTAATGCCACTGATAAATTTAATGTTATTCAGCGGTTAGTACTGAAAACACAACCATGAGTAAAATGGTTGAAAGTTGGGACGAATCCTACCGTGTGACCAACATCACATTGAAGCTAACGGGAGTGAACGTTACTAGACCAAAGTACAAGAACTTTTGGGGCGCTATTAAATTGTATTGGTTTTACTACTTCAACACCATATGGGTGTATTTAGCTTTAATATCCGAAATGTGGTGGTTTCTGGAAGGCATTTACTTGAAAAAGAGCTTCGCGGTTCTAACCATAATCGCACCTTGCTTGGTATTCGGATTCCTGGGCAACCTCAAAACTATGGGAATCGTTTATCACAATGACAAGGCGAAACAGTTATTGGAAGGTTTAAGAACACGGTTCTTTGCTGACAAGGAATCTGGGGATCCTAATATTGAGAAAATCATGAAGGAGTCAACGATTCTATCGATAAAGGTTTCAAAAGTAATGTTCTGGATGAATTCAACGTTGATCGTTATTTTCAATCTGCAACCGATCTATTTCTTGGTGTATGGTCTGATATCTAGGAGGGAAATCGACCTAACTCTCGCGTTGGCTATGAAGTATCCATTCGATCCCTTAACCTATTACACGTGGCCAATTGTTTTCTTTCATCAATTTTGGTCAAGTAAGATTTTAGTTCTCTGCACAATTAATAAAATAATCACATCAGTATATACAATATTTCGTATTTCGGTTTCATTATATTGTAGTCTGTGACAGTATTTACGTAGTTTTTAGTTTGATGAATTATATTTTTATATAACACTTTAGTATGAACTTTTAGGTGTGGCGGCAGTTTTTAGTCTGACGGGAGCAGATTCATTCTTTTACATTTGCTGCTCGTACATTCATATGAACTTTGCTATCCTAAAATATAAGCTCAAGAAATTGGACTTAAATAAAAACAATGTAGATGTGAAAACATCTCTCAACCAATTTCATGATTTGGTAAAAACACATCAAGAATTGATGAGGTAATATATGAATTACAAATTATAATGGGTAAATTCGCTGTAATTTTAACCTAATAATTGTGGTTCACAATGTGGACACTGCATAAAATGAATTATTCTAATTGTACCTTATGCGCATCCATACATTGCACAAGGTAAAATTAAATGCTGTGAGGCAGATAAAGATTGTTGGTTTTGTCATGAGAGCTCATTATTCAAATAATAATATCCTTTTACACGTTTTAGTTATGTGGAAATGCTGGAGCAGCTATTCTCCACTTCAAACATGTTCAATTACATATCGAGTTCGTTCCTCATTTGTCTCACGGGATTCAATGTCATCGTAAGTAATTGGAAACGTTAAGTTGTTTAACTTAATGTAGGTACATTCATAGGCTTTATGACCACTATCATTTTATAGTAGTCAAACACTTGAATGAAGTGACACAACTTAAAAAAAATGTTCCATGACTAGGTACATTACTTTGTTGTCAGAAGCTTAAACCAGAGGTTAGAACTCAGAAATCACTTTTTACTAGATACTCAGAAACCAAATTATTATTATCACTGCAACTTATGTTTCAACATGTTATTTTTTCTAAATACTATAAACTTCGTGTATTTAGAATAGAAATTAATATTAATGATACTTTTCAGTCATTGCATGATAAATGGATGTCAATAATGTACACGGTATTTCTGCTCTCAACTATAAGTCAAATATTTCTACTGTGCTACTTCGGCGACTTGATTTCACACTCGGTGAGTTGTAAGATTGATTTATATGCAACGATTTATTCAGCTAAAAACCAGCTAAATGAATTAGGTACTAAAATCATCATGAACAGTATTATATTTGTGTATCAAAAGAGTAAAACAAAGTACGCCACAAAATAACACTACATCTTCTAAGCTAAGCATTACAACAGTTAAAACTAATTTGAAGTGTAGTTCTCTGTGTTGCATTCTACCATACTTTACATTCATTAACATCTTTGATAACATATTGTTTTTAAGATAACCTATTGTCATTGTAGTCTGTACGTATTTATTTCGGGTACTCTTATTTACAGAGCTCTTCAGTTGGTACCAGTTTGTACTTTAGCAAATGGTACACTGCAAATGCACCTACATTGAAGTGTGTTTTATTCATCATTTTGAGGTATGTATACATAGATATAAATTACATTTTCGCCTTCCATTAATAATTAGACGCATTATTTATATCTATCCTAGGAAATTAAAAATCTACAGCTAGACTCACGGCAAAATGATATAGCAAAAATTAAAACCTTGTTTACCAAAAAAACAAACAAACGCATTCACGACCATTAACCCTTGCGGGGTAGTCAGAGGTTCAGGTGTCCATCTCTGCAATTGCGAAGGTAGTAATTCTATGGACACCTCAAACCCACGTGTTAACCAGATAGTCAGTACTCAATGTGACAGGTGGTCAGCCATGTCGCCATTTACAAGCACTAACTATTATCTGTTCGACGAACAGGTAGGTTTCCTCACGATGTTTTCCCTCACCGTATAATTCGATGTATTTCGTAAATGTGTTTTTATTACGAAAATGTACATAGAAATTAATTAAAATTCATTTCCATTGGTACATGCTCAAGTGGGATTTGAACCCTATACCCACTGATACAGAGCCAAGCCCCAAACAACTGAGCTACGTCGAATTTTTCAGTTTTCCAGTAAACCGCATAAAATTTTAGCCAATAAATTAATATATAGTCAAACCTCCCACACTAATTCCCGTGTTGTGTCATATTTATAGGTCTCAAAAGCCATGTAAGCTGACTGCTGCGAAATATGTGGAGATCAATCTACAAACATTCGCTTCAGTGAGTATACATTTTTCCATCACTTACATATATTTATTGTCAGTTTTTACTTCAACATTAATCTGTACAGGCTCTTAATTTATTAGCACTTGAGGTATCATAAACACAAGAGTGTTTTGTAGGAATAGAAGAAAGAAGTTTTATTTTTCTTAATAGTTGGGAGCACTAGTATGATACAAAAGCGTTTGATTTGCTTAAGACATAAAAATACAAAGATTCATATCAAAGACACTACTTAAATCATGAATGTGTTCTTCGCAGATACTCAGCACTGCTTGGTCCTACTTCGCCTTACTGCGAAGCGTCTCAACAGAGCACCCACATCCAGTGGAGTAGATCACATCATAAAATGTAGATGTTATAGCAAATTTAGACGCAAAAGCAAGTCAATATTAGGAAAAAGGACTATAAGTAGGTATTTCACAAATGATAGGTCATATAAGGAATATAAATTTGCACGTAGTTACCTACTATGAAAATAGATTAATTTGTTTTTCATTTATAATGTCAATAACAAGGATATAGTAAAACCTCAATTGTGAGTGTTATTTCAAAAATATGTTTAGAGCAATAAATTGAGTGCGCTAAAACTTCTTGTATTTTTTCATCCGTTCATATATTCATCTTTTCCGGTGTAATAACGACCAAGTTAACTTATATACAGTAAGCTAATTCAGAATATCCTTTAAACACCTACATCACTTTTACAAATTAATACACTAAGTTTAAACTCATTAGCATACTATACTTATTATTATTGACAATACTGTGTACCTATTTGTTTCCTGAACAGAAAATACTGATCGCACGTAAATGGCGACACCGCTGACCGCCCGTCACATTGAGTACTGACTACCCAGTCAACACGCGTGTACCAGGTGACCTCAGAATTAGTACATGTCGCGACATCTTCTTCCTTCTACAACAACTTCTATCACACAAGCAAGCGTCTATCTTGTTCTATAGTATATTCGCTTTAAGAAAATAGTGACGTCATCATGACTCCACGATTTGACCAATGAGACGTGACAACGGTTGTCCGCCATTGGTCAAAAAGACTTGTTTTCTCATTATCTAAAGTCTCATGGGCCAGTTACCCCTCTATACATCATGACGTCACTATTTTCTTGACGCGAATGGACTATGGTACATATCGTGACAGTGTCTATCTTTGTTCTCAACCTCAAGGTGCCTACCAAGACGTAAGTACTTCATCTGCTACTCACCTCGAAGTTCTTGGCCCACTCCCTCTCGAGGTGCGCCGTCTCCTGCTGGTCGATCTCGGCCTCCCTCCGCCGCTTGCGCTCCTCCATGTCGCGCTGCTCCTGGTGCTGCCGCTTGCGCTCCATGTCCGCGAACAGCTGCAACACCACCACGCGATCTTCATACACACATACTAATACATACATCGTACGTCCTCAACGGGATAGGCAGGTTATCAATCGCCATCTGGAACGGGTGACAAATCTCTCTTGCTTCACTTACAAACATTGGGATAGGCAGAGACTATCGATCGACATCTGCAAAGATCTTGACGAACCTCTCTTGCTTCACTCACAACCATAAACCTTCTCGTACATGCTCTTATGTTATTCACAACGTACACCCGACTGGGGAAGAATGTAGCTAATTTGATCTGTATAAGTTCTACGTGGCTTACCCAGTCCAACTATACTTTTATGTACCTATACTCGTATATAGACATTTAACTAGCTACTTCCGAGCATCTCGAAAAAGGAACTAATAGTTCATATTTAAAATAGCTAACTATTAATACTTCATGTGAATTTGATTACTACTCGGATATTTGTGGAAAAGTATTGAAAGATGTAATTGTACATACTAATGTCTGAAGTCTAATATGAAATTTTAATTGAATGCAATTTTGACAGTACGTGTGTACAGTTTTAGAGTCAGTAAGCTAAACAAAAACCATATTAGTTCATTGAAATTGGGCCATAGCCAGCTTCTTTAGAAAGATTAACTTTTAATAGTCTAGCATCTGTATGCATGAAAAACAATACAATAATTTAAGAAGTTATTCTTACTTCATACATTCATATAAGTTTACAAAACGAAATGCTTACCTTCATAGTCATTACATAAACTGAGTGTTTATATTTCTCCGCATCATCCTCTGGGATGCCATCACCTAGTTTTCCCTCCTTTTTTAACTTCTTCTTTTTCTGCTCAATCTGTAATAATAATAAGTATAAAACATTATTGTTTTATATGACCCAGTCTCATATCACTGCATAGTATAAAACAAAGTCGCTTTCTCTGTCCCTATGTCCCTTTGTAGGCTTAAATCTTTGAAACTACGCAACTGATTTTGATGCGGTTTTTTTTAATAGATAGAGTGATTCAAGAGGAAGGTTTATACGTATAATAACATCCATTAAATAGCCAGAAGTGCGAAGCCAGAGCGGGTCGCTAGTAGTAAATGAAATGAGTATAAATGACAAATGTTTAAAAACAACTAACTACTATTGTTTTTATATAACATTTTGTAATATAAATTATTAAATATGCGAGTACTAGTAGTGACATTACAAATAAATGTTGAAATTTTTAATGCATCTACAGGCTGTGTCCTGGCATTTAAGAGACCTGCAACACTGTTACTGTATGACATTATTAGTATTTTCATGGCCTATTATATGAAGTCATTAAATAAGGACCTGTTTAATCACCAAAACAGATGATATCACCTGATCAGGTAAAACAGGCACAGGAATCAACAGGCCGTTACTCAATTTGCATAAGTAGTTTTTAAAAGCAGTTCACATTTTGTAAAATCACAGACTACCTATGGAGATTGTTGTAGTAAATAAAATAAATGAGTATTAAGGCACAGAAGCACTGAGATGTTCAAATTCTTCATACATTAACACCATCATACTTTCTGGGTGGACATAAGCTTTAAGATGCATAATTACTTCATTCACTTTTAGCTTAAATATCAAAGTCGAGATGAATTCATATGGAATATTCCATGTCAAAGTTTATCTCTATATTATTAATAATTATGACTGTAATAATAGTCATTTTGTTCTACCATTTAACTGTTCTGCTGTGAAGTAGGGATATTGTAGGGAATTCATTTAGCAAACCATGTGCTCAAACACATGTTTCAATGCAAATAATGTTAATGAGCCTCTTTACTTACATTATAGTCAGTCCGCTCTTTGGCTTCCTGATATATGTCCATACAGCGTTTCCTTGTGCCGTCATCTTCCAATGTTTTCCAGGCTTTATTTACTATCTCAAAAGCTTGTTGGGCCCTTTCAGAATCATCCTGAAATTAAAAAGTAGAAAATGCATACAATATAATAAATTCTATCCAAACAATGAAGTTACAACATAGTTCTTTAAGAGTTATAATAGTTCTCAATATAATTATGTAGTAACAGAATGTGCATCTAAATCGATTATGTATGAGTACTATATGCTAGATAAGAATTGATTAAATCCAGCCTGACTTTACTTAGTTTTACAATTTATTTTTGCAATAACTACTATTGCTATTATACTATTTATATATTTTTGTTAATTTTATGGTATAAACAAAATGTAAGAAAATATTGTTAATATTGTCAGTTTAAAAAAACATTTAAGAGTTTACCCACATTCATACAGAAATCCCTCAAGTAGTAGGTACTTTAATTATAATACCAATCAGCATTAAAGTTGTAGTGTTAGACTTTTAATTGAGAAATTATACTATGGCCAAGGAAAACATCCTTCTTTAGAATAGGTATACGTCAGAACCTTCACTTAGCCTCTGTTGGGCACACAGTGGGACATAAGGTGCTGACTATGCTGTGAAATTTGGGTTTGATCTACCTACAAATGACAAATACTTCACAATCAATGTGCAATGCTTTAGCTACCCTGCAAGGGATGGGCTTCAGGTGCATGTTATGAAAACTAATATTTCATCTATTTTCATGACCATTAATTTCTTATGCATATTAAGTATAAGCATTACCCGTTTCAGACAAATCATATTTATGTAATAACAACATGCAACAAGTGAGTACATGATAGTTTGCTAATATGTAAGTAGGTATATTTATTGCTTTCACAATGTAAAAACCTTACTATGTTGATAAATCTTAATTGTAAATCTTTATTACAGTTTCACATAAGGCATTAAATCAATATTTCCATCTATAGCAGAGACAATGTTTTGTATAATATGTATGTGTACATAGAGAAAGCTGATGGCCATGTGTAGGTGTCGATACCATCTTACCTGTGCACTAGAGAGGCTTGAAGATGGTTGGTTAAGAATTTGGACCAATCTGTGGATAAAAAAGTAAAAATTGACGGAGACAACCGCCTAATGCATGTATCTAACTAAACCTACAACATTTACTCTTCAAAAGATATAATAGGCATGCAATTCTTTGATACTAGAGTTAAGAATATATGGTTTTAATAGAAACTCACAATGTTCTTGTCAGGATGGACTAGAATCGATAGCCTTCTGTACTTCTTTTTAATCTCATCTAAGGTAGACTCTGGTTCAATCTGCAAAACTTCGAAAGGATTGAGATTGAAATACGTAGAACCAGGACGCAGCAATCTTTCTATCTGCTGTTTTGGTGTCAGCACGGAATCCCGCTTTTCTATCTCTTTCACCTGGAAAATGCTATTTTTAGTAATGATTTCTAACAGGCCTACACAAACACCTACGTATAAATGCGTAGGTAAAATGAATTTATAGCTATGCACATGATAAAATTATATTTAAACTAACAGAAATCAAAAGTTTGCAGGATTCAATAATTGTCATAACACTAACCTCATGATAAAAGCTATCAAATGATTCTTCTTTAGCAGTAGAAGCACCACCCGACATTTTCAATAAATTGTTCTTGAAAATGAGGTCTTAAATACTAAGTAAGGGAATTAACACAATTAGATAATAACAAAAAATCTAGGAAATAGCATCACTTTGCATCATTACACTTTATTTTATTTATCGAATTATACTTTTATTTATTTATTGTTTTACGGAGCGTGTCAGAAGTGTTTTGCCTCTATCAAGTAGTAGGAAGTTAACCTACAGTCTGGCTAACGAAAGTAGATACTGAAAAAGCGCGGCAAATTTAAAATATATTAGCATTGCAACCCTAAAATAAAAAGGAAAGTCGGAACAACTCACTTTGATACTTTGACATTTCTTTTTATTTTACTAGTGGATACTTGCAATTTTGTCCGCGTTATGACGTGATTAAAAGTAGCTTATATAACTTGTTATTTCTTTATTAACTCCATACCAAACATTATACGGATACGACACTCCATTGTAGCGTATTAAAGGAACAAAAAGAACAAACAAAAAATAACTTATACGAATAATGTACTTACTTAATTAAAATAAAAAAATATCAAGATATTTTACGCAAGTCAACCTAACCTAACTTTACGCAAGTCAACCATAAAGAACCATAAAGAAACATCAACAACACGCCAACTTCGGCGTCAGAAATAGGAATACCATACACTAATTCTGATTTCACCAAATTTTTCGGAAAATAGACACAAATTAATTTTTTTTTAAATAAAATTGTTAAGTTTTTCCCTACCTAATTAGTTAATACATAGTGTACCTAATTACTTAAGCTATTTATTAGACCAACGTAAGGCTTACTGTAGCTTTTGAAATGATCCAACACGTAGATACGAAACTTATTTTCGATTAACACAATTTTAGCAGACGTACGAATTTTTAAAACTCATTTTATAAAATGTTCAAAATGAGTTTGTTTTAAAAATGCCTTTTTGGAATTACTTGTTCCTAAGTACTTTCTACTTGAAATACCCCAAATTGTAGGGTAAATATCCGATGGTAGGAACACTTTAGTGTTGTCATATAAAAAGTTTGCAAAATTATCCAGTATCTACTTTCGTTAGCCAGACTATATAACTTTTAATTCATCGGCCACTATTATAACTAGAAACTAGTCAAAAACCGAACAGTATTTTTTTCGGAAAATATAACGCTTTATCATCTAATAAGTGTAAGCTGTGATGTCATAATAATGTTAGTGTAAAGGTACTTATGTCATAAAGTCACAAAATATAGTAATCATTCTTTTCGGATGAAAACAAGATTGTGGTAAGACCGGTGGCGTGCGGAAATATTTTGAGAGGATACACTAAGTTATATTATTTTTATAATTTTTGATATTTATTTGCGTACACCTACCGAAATTGGTTCATGGTTATATCTTAAAACAACTTGCAATGCCGGGAAAATTCAAATTCTTCGACATATTCTTTGAAGAAATTAAATGTTTCTACAATAACCTCAACTCACTTTTGATACGCACTGACATTATAAATTTTTTTTAACTCTTTAATAAGCCATTCACCACTAAGGTTATGTCGGCTCAAGTACAAACACTGATGCCACGGCGTTTGCGCTTATTGTTATTCCGTCGCCATGGTTACACCAATGCAACGCCGCCGCCAGCTGCTACAACCGAGGAAAAACGAAGTTGAAGTTCCAATTCTGTTCTTCCTTGTTCTTCTGTTCGGTCCAGTTGATGATCCAAATATAATACCAAAGCAAACATATTTAGCCAGTTTGGCATCACAATAATTGACTAAATATTCAGCCGAAAAAAATTATTTGTATTTTCAACTTTCACTGGGCTGCTGACTTTGTTAGCGAACCATGGACAGCTGATTATTGACATTAGATATTATAAAGTATTCTGGATTGCTTGGTGTAGTTGAAAAGTTTATACATATACATTCACGTCCTTTAATCCCTTTCGGGGTGGACAGAATCTTGAAGAGATGAACAAATGAACAAAAATTCGTGGTCACTTAGTAACTAGTATATTGGAGTTTTAATGTCATATGGAATATCGGGGACAGATCTCCCAATAGATTCCATATGCCCCTAGTCCCTTAGTCGCCTCCTACGACATGCCGGGAAGAACGGCAGTTAGTTAGCATTCTTGTTACGTCGCAGACTAGCACGGGAAACTTATAAACTTTTTGTACACCACGAAATAATCGCTTATACTCCACTAAATAATAACACGTAATATTCGCAATTCAAAAGATAGGTGTATACACTGAACGGAAGCAAATTCATGAGAATTATTTGTAAATTTTTAATTTAAGTAGTAAAATAGTAAAAGTTTATGTTACATATATTACAAGCAGTAGGTTTGAACTAAACAAGAATAGGTAAATTACGATAGCAATGTATCTTTCAATTATAAATGTGGATGAGTATTTACTAAATCACATGAGTAATTACCTATTATTTGTTTACTAGGAAGACGTTAGACTTTGCGCGATGACGTCAATTAGAATCCGTTCAACGGATCACTCAGAATTACAGGTTTTTATTGTGATAAACTAGTCATTACAAATCTCCGTAATGTAAACAATACTTGGGATTCCGTTAATTTATATATAATAGAAAAAATATATAAGAAACCAGGTAAGTATATAATCTATATACATATGCATTCACGACTGTACAACCGTTCGGTGTAATGAGAGGAGTGTCCACCGTCAACAATCAAGTTTTTATAGCAGCAGTAGAATATCTACCAATCAAGTTTTTATAGGTAGATTTTCTACTGCTGCGATTTTATTCATGTCCTTTTGTAAAATGAGATAATTCTATGTCGTATGTAGGCGTAAATGGCGTAAATGTAGGTATGTCAATAATGAACATACATTAATTAAATCTGTAGCTTTGTATCTAAGGTATCTACTAGACTACTATTATATGAGAGACTATATGATAATGATCATCAACTAGATTACATCTTTATTTAGGAATACACTCACATGTATATTTTTCTTTTTTGTATCTTTATAAATTTTGCTTGCCGAATTGGCAATTATGTACCACAGTTTGTACCTAGGTAGGTACATGTACATTGCAAAAACCATTTGATCAAAACAGTTCCAAAATTGCGTAGTCGGCTCAATAAGGAAGTGAACATCAATTTGTCTATTCACTCCTATTTTTTTGTTTTTTGTTCTAGAGAATGAAATGTTTAATTTATTTGTTTGCATTTTGATAACTACCTTTAACTGTGAAAAATTTTATGTTGATAAATCAATCCAAAAATTTTGTGAAAAATAAAAACTGAAAGCGAACCCTTTTTAAATTGTTTCTATATACAAAAAAATTAAAAATTTGTACATGCATAAAATACAATAAAAAAAAACCAAACAACGTCATAACAATAATTATTCCTGCACATTTATTAAAACTATTGTAGAAGGTAGATTTGTGTGGCGTCGGTAACTGACCCGGGAAATTGATTTCAAGTCAGCACAGTTGTGTCGCTTCAGTACTGACTTCAACTTCAATATTATCGTCGTCTAACTCTATGCAACAGTCAAAAAATGTGCCTAGCGACAAAAAACGACCACCTGTCATATTGGACATCAACCTACATTAATATTCATAAAAAATAAAGCTAAATAAACGCTATAAAGTGGTGGTATTGATAAACGGCCCATTCCGATCATATCAAATCCACTAAGTTTTAACATGCATATTCATATTCGTGCATATTGAAAATTTAATTTTTCGGAATATGAAAACTTTCGGCATTCCACTATTGATGATATCCGATTCTATGATTTATATTTTCTAATATATTTTATTTGGATTTTAGCAGCTATAAAAGCCATCACACTGCGTCAGCGTCTTTGGTAACCGAAGCAACTCACAAATTGATTGCAAAAGAACAATTCAGGTTTTGAACCAAACTGGAAGCGGTAACGAGTTGCATTATCTCTCTCGAAAGCCGTTGAAAAGAAAGAGAGGCCACGTGCCGCGACAGTTACGAAAATATGTGAAACTCACTTAATTAAGAGCCATAAACGGTGCACGCGATCACACGCCTGTAATTGAGATTGGCCGATGATTCTCGAAGGCATTCGTAACCTACAATTAGATGGACTGCCCAAATGCCTTTACCTACTGTCGAAAGGTGATAAAATTTACCTCTTAAAATCTAGAGGTTACGTAAACAATGAATCGTGGAGAGGCTTGTTCTTAGTTATTCAATACACTATGTTTACTTAATAAATGTCACTTATAGTGTGAAAAGATTTAAAAAGGATAACGTGATAAATTTAGTTCGTATCAAAAATGTGTTCTGAAGAAATCTGGAAGTAAATTTGATAGATCTAATGAACATTTACTTATCTTTAGTGTTTAAGTCTAGACCGGTTTCTTCCTGAATAACTGATCATACATTCATAAAAATAATTTTATTATATACCTAGTATTATATGGATTTATTTGCATGTAATAATACAGTTTACTTAAAAGAAGAAAAATTATCGTTTATTAATGAAAAAAAAACTTATAAAACAGAGAGCAAATATTCGTCTTTCTAAGCAATACCTATCGACTGATGACAAAATAGTGAGTTAGGTGAACGACGGCTACATACGGAGCAGGAACTGCAATCTAATTAGAACTATTGAAAGTGGATCGTATTTCTCAATTTAAGAGGTTGCATAAAACAATAAATTTCATTTGAAAGGCAAGATAAACAATTTGCAACATAGATAAACAAGTGTGTCGTCTCGCGTGGTGCAATATAACTAGGAATTGAATAAATAACAACTTATTTGATCTATTAAATATAATTGTGTGCATAATAATTGGTTACTAATAGAGTAATACTAGGCCATACGAAATCGGGCTAACGTGATGTTTATTAATATTCAAATATTAGTGTGATTACTAAAATTGTGCATGAACGTAACGAAACTCAGATACACGCAATTTCGTGGTTGCGTTACACTCGAGCTGATATTGTGGAGATTTACTAAACGCTGCACTTGTCTAGCCGTTTCATTTCAAGTTCATTAAAGCACTGATATAAGAGTACTATACTAGATTAAAGACACATGATACGCTAAGATTTATGTTGCATAATGGCTTTATTTATTTTACAAATTTAATGATAATCAGTAAACACCGATGTAGCATAGGCTAATATATAAACATCAACTTTAAATATTAAAGCTACCATAACTCCTAAAGTTATTCTAAGAATGGTTCTTAGTTTTGAAGACTAGAATTCCTTTACCCTTTCTCAATGTAGGTTCCTACCCTGATATCAAAAGTACATTCTTATCATATGTGTCAGGCAAGTTTCTTTAACTTACTTTAGTTCTATTAGCTTAGTTATTTGTCATTAAACTAATTCACAGTAGCTGCAGACAATAAACATAGATAATTATTGCTATAAATTTATTTATCATATAAAACCCATAATATATCACTACAATCAATACAAACAGGACCTAAAAACTGTAACCTAAGATCGGTTTTAGTCTGCTTGCTTGGAAATTGAACTAATATTTCTCATTGCCTCGTTGTTTGTGCGCTAAGTACCAGCATAATGGCAATTCAATTGGCCACAAGCTAATGACACTTGTTAACAAAAGGTATCGGCGTAATGTCCTTAGCGCGTCAGAGCGGTTGATCGTGACTGTACGCGAGTTGTCTTGTCCCATTATTGACAAGATCCATTATCGGAGTCACGAATAAATAGATAAATATCCATGCTTTGTGGTGCCTGACAACGTTTATGATGTAAATAAATATCCACAGATCATGATCAAATGGTTTCATTATCTTTATCGATTACGTTGTGTTATGTAGTCGTAATACGTTCGTTCTGAATTCATTTACATTGCTACAAAGGATTTAGTCTGCTCTTCCGTATCTATAAAACATAGTTTCGTTATGTTTATAGCATTATTGATTGTAACCAATGACAATGTTTCTTTGTGTGGCTTAAAACAAGTTAATGCTATAAATACAATTGATTTTCAGCACTTTGAACTGTGATTATCTTTGCACACAAAAAGGATGTTTAAAGAATAATATGTTGATCACTTATTATATTTCATTTTAATAATTACTCATCTTAAGGCTTGTTTGGGTAGGTTAAAGTATACTCAAGCAAATAAGAGATGAGTGGGTGTGAGTGATGCGACAGAGTTCCCAGGAATCGTCATGTTTGCAATCAAAAGTCTAATTATTCCGATGAGATTTAAGATGTTTACATTACATAAGTATCATCTTATAACATCCTTACATTGTATACTAATGTTTCATCTTGATCTCCAATTGCCAATCTTACTCAGTTACGGGAGAAAAATTATAATAGTATGAGTATATTAAATACTATGTATCTATATTATTATCTACCATATGTCACAGAAAGTCTAGCATATTCATTAGCAAGTCTCTTAACCGTACAAAAGCATAACGTTATAAGTTGGATTTGGCAGAGTGTTTAGATAAAGCTAGATCCGAATTGGGGTGTTTGTACAGCGCTTTCTAAAGTGGCGGATTTTCGCAGATGATCGCTAATTTCTCAATTGTAGATGTCACTCGGTCACGACCTTTGGTTTATTTGCTAATATTGTTAGCTACCGGGTACATTTTGAAGCACGGGTTTTGTTTTAATAAACTGCTGTTCAGTGTGTTTTTAATTTCGAAGCAAAAGAGGGTAGATATTACCGATGTCCATTTAAGTGTTCATATCGGGGACGAGTGGTTTCGACATAAAGTACTTACTCTGCCATATGGAAGATGAAAATGTGATTAAACTAACTATCCTGCAAAGATAACGGTCATAATTCCTATGTTGATTATATTTTTCAACAAGGTCAATGATAGTTTTTTACTGTAACAGCAAGAAGGCTCCAATATTATTCAACTGATCTTTAAGTACTCGTATTCTGCGCAAAGGCCCCGTGAATGAGTGAAACGATAGCGATCGCGCCGCCTGCCCCGGCAGACGTGTTGCCGAGCAATTTCACTAACATCGATGCTAATAGTCTTTCATCATCATCTTTAGTAATGATCGGCGATAACGAGAGATAATCGTAGCAGTCTCTCAATGAGCGCCACAAGTTAGGCACTTGTGCTGACGCTACAAGCGGGTAATAAAAGTAGTTTCCATTCAAGTGTATGTCGATAGGCACGCGCCTGTGTGATTAGCCAAAGGCGGTTGGCTCAAGTGAGTTTGAAAGTGTGTCTCTGACTATGTTATAAAACATTCACGGTAAACGAGTGCCTGACCTTGGGAGCGTGCTTTAATTCATTGCACGGAGTTGGACGAACTAAGCTGCTTTTCTATCGGCCAACTGCCACCGAACCTAACGTCGGCGTTTATCCTAAACGGGTCACCCCATTCTTGCGCGAGGTTCTCACGGCCTTAGCCATTCATTATGATAACTAACGTAGAGCCAAAGCATGCGATCGAGTCGATCACATGACGCGCTCATAAGGACACGCGTGGAGCGGACAGAGGTGCATTGATAGAGTACCTCACCTTCACAAAGGCGCACTTGAGAGCATCGGAAAGGCGCGATAATCGGCGCCCGTCACCGCCACTAATAGCCGCCCTCCTAGCGAGGCGGCTGGATAGAGCGAGGCAGGCGGCGGCAGTGGCGGCGGGAGCGCCGGGAGATGAGCGCCCACCGCCGCGCCATCAGTCCACTCTGGCGCGCCAACCGAGCTGCGCGCACGCACTCCGCTCACTCGCCCCGCGCTCCACGTCTCTCGCATAATTATCAAATCGACCGCCTTATCGGTAGTTACGGCACTTTCCGGTCCACCTTAAACGTCGCTCGGTTCCCTCGGGCTGTTCTCTGGAATCCAATTAAATTCCAAAGTGTTCTTCGTCGTGATAACAGTTGTCATCGTTGATAGTGATGCAGCGCCGGTGGTAGCGGCGACAGACAGCGCGGCGCCTCGGCCAGCGCCGGAGCGACCCCATGAGCCCCGTGAGTGCGCCAGTGTCCAGGGAGATAACGTGATGCTCCGCAGCCAGCGCGCGTCGCCCACACCCAGTGGAATAGTTTTGTGAAAGTGGATAGAGTGTAGTGGCAGGCGGCCGCTGCGGCCCGTGACAATGTTGAACTGCACCGACCTGGAATGCATCCTCCATCACCACCATTACTATGCGCACCTGCATCACATCCATCACCTGCAAAATGCCCAGGAATCAGGTAAGCGTCCTTTTGACTCCGCGCGTTGTTTACAAGCGAGCCATATCGGTCAGCGCGCACCGTGTCTAGAATCACTCACAGCTCGAGCCTCAATCACTTGGCGACGAGGCGGCGCTGCAGCGGCCGAGAGCCTTGAACAGCTGTTTCGCATTTGAGATGCCGCTCAGAGAAACAATGCAAACGTGTGAAGCATTCGAATGGATGCCGTCGAGTGAAGCAGAAAATTGCGATTTCAAATGCTTCGCCTAAGTTATGTTAGTATACGGTCTTGACCTTTATTGGGCCAGAGCGGCCCACGGCGCTCCTCATTCACGACAGGAGCACAGGTGTCCGTGGCTGGCATCACGCAATCGCTCGCTCTGGCGGAGCATTTCACTGGCCCAAGTGGTGCGGCCGCTCGCAACCTGCCCGACGGGACGCGCCGCTACCGAGAACCACTCAATGTTTACAAAAACACATTCAAGTATTGGCTGCATGCAATTAACATTGTTCCTAAGTGCATTCGGGGCTCCGGCAATTATTGACTTGCTCTTATTTATAAACACTAATCTCTAGTGCCAAAATAAAATTTGTAAATGTAAAGACACGAATAGTAAAGTATCTTAAGTAATTACTTAGTACATATATGTAAGTATTCAAATGAAAATCGATAACTTTTTTAAAAAGTATATTTTATATTGTTCGATACAATCTTGTTTTTCATCTCTTGTTACATGACTTTGACAAAGAAAGGAATTCGATGCATTCGTTGTGATGATAATGAATATTGATGTTCGCCGCGAACACTTGTCCAAACATAGCTTACGTCACGGCACCGCTTTGGACCAGCCGAGCCATTGCAGAATTGGGTGCGCCTTTTCGCCTTTTCCCAGAAACCATTGAGAACAAGTTTGCATTTAATTAAATGGCTTGATAATTACGCGCTATAAGTCAAGACATTGGACGTGCGGTGAGGAAGTGCGATCGGCAAGTCTGCAGCTCGCTTATCGACACAAAACCATGGCTATCGATACCTTGATTCACGCGAGTATTTAGGTACATGCATCGGGCATAATAAGAAGTCAAAAAATCATAGTTTGTATATCAAATTTAAATAACTAATTTACTGCATAAAATGTGTCAAACCATTCCCGACTTCACCTAGTATAAATGTTTACTATAGAGTAAAAATCTTATTTGCATGAAATAAGTGTTAGGACTTTAACTACTATGGGTGTTTACATATAGTATAATTCTCTAGAATAAAGGCACAATAGTGTTTGTCGTTATTGCAGTTATTCCGTCGATGTATATGTTTATAAAGAATGCATTAGTAGCTCAAGATATCAAGACATGTTTACTTATTTAACGCTTAACCTTTCCTAACACACATTTCTTCTAGCACTCATTGCATGAAATATTAAACATTTATAAAAAAACAACATATTTGTTTGATAATTGGAAAGTCGTACATTGTTTTTCAGAATCTATCAAACATTGAATTCTAATATTATACAACCTTTAAAAATAGAATATAATATTAAGGTTCAGCTAAAATTAATTGCATTGCACAAGACATTTGACCCAACTTGTTGTATTAAAATGAAGTGGCACAGTGATGAAAGTTAAAACGAAAGTGTGTTGTGATTTTTGGACAATGTTACATAATGATCAATTTGCCGGCACGGTCAATTGATAAAATAATTACTTCCAATAAGGAAACCATTGTCAAATACGGAAACTAAATAATAGTGCGTCATAGCATTTAGATAAATGCGATGGGCGAGAGGCGAACTGGATCTAAAAACGTGGCTTTTTACGAACAGCTACAAACTGGTTGCGAATTCTCGACTGGTCGGCTGCGGCGACTGAGCTGCGAAAAAGTTGATTTGGTACCAAAGAACTTGACGCTATTACCTTTTGTATGGATAAATTTATTCGTAATTCGGAAAGGAGGCAACGAACACTGCGTCTTCTCATGACATCAAAGTGTTCAATGCAAATGTATTGTTCGTTGTTCCAAAACGGACTTAGTGAGAGTTTTTTGCTAGAGAGCGATTGTTATGTAATCGGACATAATCATCAAAAAGAATTTGTTTAGTGCATACTTTTATTTGGACGGTAATGAACCGTACGGCCGAGTCGCCTAGCAAGTAGGGGTTTTTGTCAGATCATTTCGTAATAGATGAGTATCTGTGCTACTTATGTTATGTAATCGTGGCAATATGATCTCTGAATCACTGCGATATCACTTATGTTCGCTGCTTTATGTCCAGTTAATGTTAACTGCTGCCAATATCTTGATACACTTTTTTGCAGCATATATTAGCCTGCTTTCGTGTAACATGATTATTCTTAAGCCTCGACTGCAGCAAATTAGCTGTATTTATTGTTTATTTTTGTTTGTTTGTCGGAGATCTGAACACCGAAAATCATAACAACAATGATGCCCTAAATTATACGTATCTTTAGTGTTACTTCCCACGATCACTTGTAATACTTTAAAATTTACGGAGTAGTTAGAGACTTAACACAAGTTACCACTGTGGTCATTACAAAATATTTTTGACCTTCTAGGCCCACGTTTCACTAGCTATTCAATGCTTAACGTGACACGTGGTGAGTCCACCCGCTCACAAGTAGTATAGTTCATAGATACAGATTAAAACATTTCATTTCCTAAGGACACATTTCCTAAGGGATAGTTAAGTTTCTTTAAGATGATTGACTTTTGTTTTCTGTTCGTTAAATGAATGGTAACTAGCTGCAATCGTTCTACTCCCTTGGCAGCTAGAGCTATGGAAAACCGGCATTTTTGGGGCGAGGGACTAGCTACCAATATTCCATACATACGACATCACTCAATATTCACGGTGTCTTAGGGTTACTATCGTGTCTCTAATGTTCTGTTCACCCTCAAAGGAATTAAAGGACATATACATGTATGTATATATGTATGTATGCAGTGCGTGGGTTCGCAGTTATAGCAATAAATACGCGCGTTAGTATTTAAACAATGGTTGTTTCGGATAGCTATTAATCAAGTTACCTACAACAGTTGAAAACGTCATGGCTGTGTTATTTCTTTTATTGGCTTATGCCGCGTGAGTAGTGTTTTTGCAAACATAATGTACTGACATTTTTTAAATTGAGTATAGCTATGTACTAAGAACAGCAAAGATTTCAAATCACTGGTCTCTGCTACCTACTCATACTAGTTTTTAATATATTAGACGATATTTTTATGTAATTAGAAGCATTCTTCTCAAGGCGGGTGTACGCAGCGTGAAGAATAGAAGAGCATGTATGAGAAGGTTAATGGGTGTGAGTGAAGCAAGAGAGATTTGACAGGGACTTTCTTAGTGGCGACCGATAGTCTCTGCCTATCCCGTTGGGGACGTAGAGGCGTGAGTAACTCAATAACAACAAAAATATGCAGCGTGCAGATATGTCTTCGGATAGTGTTAGTCTAGTGTGTCGTGCTATGAATTAACAAAAATTCCAATTGTGAAGGAAGACAGACATCAGCTGAAACGCTAGTCTTCCCGCGACCACGGCCTATGCAACTGGAACAAAACGGATACGACGCGGTCTCACATAGTGAATAAAACAAAAATAAATGAGATTTAGTAGCAAAACAAGTATATATAACTGATCAAAGCATTGTTTTAAAATTAAATAATGAAACCGCAACCCATTAATAAAATTAGCCATTAAGTAATTTTCATAATGTTACACGAATTGTCTAATTACGGGTTCAAGAGCGTGACCCAGCAATTGAGTCCGACTCAAACGGCGGAATGATGTACTTACTCATTTTCGTACAAATTCTATGCCCATTCGTCGCGATAGGCAATGATCAATGCTCTTACATCACTAACTCTATGACTAACACACACTATAAGTACATATACTATACATACATTCACGTTCTTCAATCCCTTTCGGGGTGGACAGAACCTTGGACACATGAAAAAATCTTCTTGGTCACTTAGTAGCATCTCATTGGGGTTTTGATGTCATATGGAATATTGGTGACAGGTTGCTAGCCTATCGCCCATTAGATTCCATATTCCCCTTGTCCCTTAGTCGCCTCCTATGACATGCCGGGTAGAACGGCAGCTAGTTAGATTAACACGGGACTCACATATATTACAACACTATAATTAGCTAACTATATGTGGTACATACTCGTATAATATGATTGTATATGAAAAAGCCTGTGGCTGTTCTTCGTTTATTTTCTAGAACTATAATATGGGTACTAGAAACTCGTCTAGCTAGGTTAAAAGTATAAGAGCACCTGCGACAGAACCTCAGGGTATAAAATCTCTCATTTAGCATACTAATAGGGAATGAGGTAGAATATTATACCTTAACTGCATGGTTGCAAGCCATTGCTAGAATATACTACAACAACGAGTTAACGCGACTTGCCTAAGAACTAAAGGATCTTGAGTACTCGATTATCTTCATTCATAAAGAACAATATTATGAACTCGTGTAGTAACAAAGCTGTGCAAATATTCATTCAAGTCCTTTAATGCTTTCCTGTATGGACAGAACCTCGGAGACACGATAAATTATCTCTTTGGTCACTTTCAGCAATCATATTGAGGTTGTGATTGCATTGATATTGAACATTGTTGACAGGTAGCAACCCCATCGCCCAATAGATTCCATATATCTCTAGTCCATTAGTCGTGTTCAACAACATGCTAAGAAGAATAGCAGTTGGATAGTATTCTTTTTACGACCCCGTCAGGCACGCTACAAACATACATATATGTACTCGTATATCAAAGTATATTACAAGTAAAGTTAGGAACATTAATACATGTTTGTACAATGTATTTGTAGTGTTTAGTGTGTGAATATTAAGTCCAATATGATACATGTTCTGTGTATATGTGTCAGATGAAAATTTCAATACTTTTTTTGTTAATTTGATCATGTATTTATAAAATCAACAGCTACAGCGTGCGAAACGGATACCATTTCAATAGATCTTAGTAATAATTATTATGGAACTACTAAAATGTAGACAGCTTACATTATTTGTCGACACTCTAAGTTACACTCTATAAGGTATTCGTCTGTGAACGTGTATGAGGTTGGCAAAATGAGTTGGAATAAGTTCTATCTACTGCGACACATTGTGCTACAATAGTTCTTAAACATAATGATGATAACAAAATTAAGTCAATTCGAAAAATAAGAAACTTAAAGCATTGTTTTTGCTGAAGGATTGTATTAAAAACCAATGTCAAGTGAATAATAAATTGTAAATAATTAAGCAGTTCAAAAACACTGAATGTCGTTAATATTCATATTGTTTATTATATCAATGGTTTATTACTGTATTCGTCTTGAGACAGCATTGACATTGATAGATAAGTAAACTACTTGAAGGGTTACCATAGCAACAAAATTTGCAACTGTAGTTCAAGATGTATACATAATGAGTACTCGTTTCACGAACAAAAATATCTTAACCTTTACTTTCACTTGCAAAAACAATCAATCTTCCATAGCGAGACTACAAAACTTCACTCACAATCAACTATTGGTTTCTTCCGCCATCAATCAATTTGTAAACCGATAACAGCATAAAGTAGCATTAAACAACAAACCTGTGGAACTGCGTACTCGCACCACTTGCATAAAATTAAATAATGGAAACAGTCGTAAAAAATCCGCTCAGCCAAATCTGTAGCCACAAAAAGAAGATCTGTTATGTATCTATGACGAGCCAACGATCACCTTGACCCAAAGTGTATAACAACACTCGTCGGTCAATGTTCACGACAAAAGACGAACGCTTTTTATATATTGCTTTCAATGGCATTCTGAGCCCAAGTGTATCAGAGTGCATATCGTTACCAAAATTGAGTCGCCTGTTGCCTTGCGACACAAAACCTTGCTATTAAACGAGCGAGAACTTATGCGGGTCATTAACATCCGCAAGAGTTATGGCTATGCTGAATGGGGTTAGATGTAATCGGTCAACTTGTCTTGTTTATTTGTTAAACTCATTAGATTGTACTAGATATTGAGTGCAATCAGGTTGAGATTTTATTGATACCTTGGACTGGGGACGAAGGACAATAATGTACTGACAAGATGAATCATACATTGATTGGAACAGAACATATAGTTATAACATAAGTTTCACAATATGAGTATAGTAAATCTTGCAATTAATTTTATAATTGCACGTTTTACAGTTTACGCATTATATGTGCATTCATAAATGATACTATTTAAATCGTTATGATTTACACAACACAACTATTATGCTCATAAAGATGGTTTGCTCCTTAAATTATTGCCTTAATTACTCGTGTGATTAACAGGGTTTCATAATGTAACCTGATAACTATGGCCAACTTTAACTACTCAAGGACTTAAATATTTTGATTTCGAATTCAGACATTGATGTCGCATCAGTATTTTCAAGGTGTGAATACGCAAAGCGTTAGCATTAGGAAATGGATTGAAATAGCCCCGTGTGTAATACTGTGTTTGCGTGTCTAAGTGTGCGTTTCTCTATGTCAACAGTACTTTTGGATTCGTGCATGTCAAGTAAACCGACGCAATTCAGTTTCACACGCTAAATAATGTTATCACCCCAGTTGCGAGCTCGATATGTGAAATAACGTGTCTAATCACAATTATTATGTCAAGCAATAATCGTCCTCACTTGAAGTTATACCTGTTTGCGAACACTCCCATGACCCACATGATGATTTCATCGCAGCATGAGCAGGCAAATGGGACGAATGCAATCAAAACACATTGACCTTTATCATTAGAAACATGCATCTCATATGTGCACTGATTTCTTTAAATCCTAAGGTTATGCTATGACTAATTATTATGGAATGATTTATTAAACTGCACATTAGTCAAATGAATGTATTTTAAATCGAAGTTAAACAATTTTGAAGGAAATAAATTAGGTTATTCATAGACCAAGTTTTAATGAATCAGTTCTATAGTAAAAGTAAAGAATATATAAAGTAGATAAACCTGAATTATTAATTGGATATCAATTAATAAACATCGACAAAATACATTACGAGTTGTGAGTAAACGGAGTATTTTCTACTTCTGTTTTGGTCATAAATTATGGAATTTCTTCATCATTAACAGGTTTATGCCCGTATTTGTTGCTTTACGATTTAACTTTGAACATTACTATGTATGACGATTAATCGGAAATATCACGGTATGTTTAGAATGCTGCATCGATTCATTAAATTCAAAGCAACACTGCGCTTGAAGAAATGCATAAGGTAACTATTGTCTCTCAAAATAAAAGGAATTAGTATTTAAATATTTCATCCGTTTAACTATTCCATCTAATCAAGTGTTATATCTATTTAAATGCCTGCTAAATCAACATGCAACAGTGAAAACTAGAAGAAGAATAGTGTAGAAGCTTTGCGATATATTATAAGATTTTTAGAAAGCATACTTATCTATTATCTCTATAGGAAGCCTTTTGGCTTAGATAGAATACTAAGTCATATCTCACTTATGTAATGGTTAGATCAACGCGCTTCCATAATAACTGCGACAGCAATCCTATCTGGGTAGCCGGATACGTGAATGTCATCTTCATCAGTCAGTGGCCAATCAAATGTAACATAATCCATAAACAATAATGGAAGGTTTTATTTTGTTAAACAAGCCCTTACAAATTGAACTGATACTCTATAAAAAATAAAAAACGATGAAATTATATAATCCAGCATTAGCTACTTACCAGCTACTTAATAACATCAGGGTTTCCTTTGATTATAAAAGTTTAGCAACGTTGGGCGTTGTCAGTGTTTATGCTTTTGGCTTCAAGTGAGAGAAAACATTAGGAAGCGCCTAATTTATTCATTGCTGCATAACAATGAAGAAGAGCAAAAGAGCATGTATGAAAAGGTTAATGAGTATTAGTAAATCAAGAGATTTTTCAGAATCATTCCAGGTGGCGATCGACAGTCTCTGCATATCCCGTTGGGGACGTAGAGGCGTGAATATGTGTATGTAAAAGATACTGTATACGAATAAATACTCAACAAAGCTAATTGTGATAATACTAAGTTATGTTATTTGGCTGCGATGTTATTGTTTTCACAAAGGAAACATTAACCATTTTAGCAGTTAATGGTTCGGCCAAGATAAGGATAATCGTGGCTTAGCACTTAGATTTGAATTGGCGTCACTTCTAGAACATTACATTGTTTCGTAATTAAAACATTATATTTCGTATCCCGTGCTAGTATGGGGCGTAAAAAGAATGCTAACTAGCTGCCGTTCTTACCGACCTGTCGTAGGAGGCAACAAAGGGTTCAGTGGAATCTATTGGACGGCTAGCGTCCTGTCACAATGTTCCATAATGATAAGGAAACTTCAATATTCATGTTAAAAAGTGACCTAGGAGAAGTTATAACTCCAAGATTCTGTCCTCCTCGAATGTAAGAACGTGAATGTTTATGTACATTATATTCCTTAGTTTTCCGTTCGTTTAATATATAAATGTAGATGTATGGTGGACAGGTTAAGAGTACTCGTGATGACGTTTATGTGCTTTCTTCTCACCCATCTATAGAGCCATAATCGTAAAACGTAACGTGTGCTCCTAAGAATCGTTTACTCAAAATCAACAAATACTTTCACGCAGTCTGCAGCCGCTTCACAATCTCCGAAGAATTTCTTAATTGGGAGTCTTGATGTTGCAGAATTTCACTTTGTGCGTTTCATGCTCTTCGCATAATAACTATATTAGGTTACGATACATGGATTGACCGCGTCTCGGTAAACATAGTGTAGGACGCCCCCTGCCAGATGGACCGATGACCTGAAAAAGGTCGCTGGTAGTGGTTGGCTGAGGGCCACAAGTGATCGTGTTTTGTGGCGTTACTTTGGGGAGGCCTACGTCCAGCAGTGGACTGACATAGGCTGATTGATTGATTGATACATTAATCCAAAATAGTACCAATTTAACTTACTTCATAACAATACACATAAATACTCGTATCATGACTGATTACCTGTAGAGGGGTAGGCAGTGATCACGGGTCCCCATCAGTCCTGATCTTGACAAAACAATTTCGCTGCATTGACACTCATACACCTCCTCGTACACACTCAACGGTTATAGGTACTCCTAACGTTACACTTATTCAATATGGCGTCTATCTGATTGTCTTATTGTCATTAATAACAAGTATCTCTGTTTTAAGTTATATATCGTAAACATTCAAGTTATTTTAGAATTTAAAAGTTTAACAACATAACGGTGTAATTTACGAGTATTGTATATAGATTGGTATATAATATTATTATAACAAAGGGATATTTATTTTAGTTTGGCCGATAGTTAATGATCGATTAGTTCAGTCAATTTATTTTTATGTCTTATTTAGTTACAAGTTCCGATAATACAAGATTAGCGTATGGCTTTTAAATTTGTAAATTCTTCTTTGCTAGTTTATAAAATTACTTTTGAAAATGCATTTTTCAATTACACTCAGATGTAGGTATTAACAGTTTCAATATAATGGCACATCGTGTTATTATAAATAGTATGAACATAGCTTCGTTTTTGTTGGAAAAAAAACGAGAATTTTTTTTTTGATTTTATTGCTGAAATTTAGTATAATGATATTTTATTGTAGTTTTACTGTATTCATATATCCGCGTCATCAGATTCCTAACAATTTTACGATAAGGAATAAAAAATTAATGTGTTTTTTAATAGACAAATGTTAAGTTGACATAAAAATAAAAAATCGAGTATATTTTTATGGCAGAGTAGAATCTTTAGCTAACCAGTTTGGTTGTAAAATTACTAAGGTGTAAAGTTTTTAGACTCTATACTAACAATTTTCGTCATTAAGTGTCATGAGCCGGATGCGAAATGTATTCAATATTTACAATATGCAACAGTACTAATGTATTTTGGTGAAGAAAGTTTTGTTACACAATCTCGCGCACTTTTACGACAACTTTATCAGCTGACTGCCTCCAATAAATTTCAGAGTATCATTTATCAATAAACAATCTGATTAGTTTGTACAACCTTTATTACTCAATATCTTTGATCCTTTATAGATGGGACAGACGTTAATTAAATTTTAATGAACCATTTGCGTAGGAAACATTCTTTAACAAAAATAGCTGTAATGGTTATATTCATATACCTATATTCCTTAAACATACTTATTATAGATAGATAAATAGCTTATTTATTAAAATGTAAATTTAGTAATCGACGACTTGACTGGAAAACAGAAGAAAAACATAGTTGTTAACTCTATTCACCGGGAATCCCGGGACCTCACGATTAGCGTTAAGGTGGTTAACCGATCGCGCTACGGAGGTCGTCAAAATTATCAACACAATGTTTTTGTGTTGGGCAGAGGCCTTTTCGACTTAATGTAGGGCTGGAGTGACATATGTATGAAAAAGACACAAAAACTAAACAAAAGCTTTATGCAAATGGCGCGTTGAGGAGCGACCTCTGGGTCTAGAACCGGATAGAGCAATGGCTCCCACGAAGGTCAGATCCCAAGGACGAGTAGAGAACGGTGCAACTCCTCTGCGCGTGGGCCCACCAATTGACCCTATTCAGCCAGCCTATTTATATGCGACGGCTTCCATCCACGTGGCTTACGACATACGTGTGCATGCCCACGAAGGTCGCCGCGTGGAAGGCCCTAGAAGCTCTTGTGAAGAGAAATGTGCCACTTGATTAGAATAGCGTGAGATAAAGATTGATATTTCTTTGAATAATAGTATGTTGGGGCTCTATTAGTGAAATATCAATATTATATGTATTACAGACCTTTGTGGGTCCATCGTAGGTAGTGATAAGGCCGTCTGGTGTTAATAACCAATAGTTAAGTTCATAAAGGACAAACAGTATTACAAGGTATAGTCAGATATCCACACAATGTTTTCTTTTGAAATACCTCATCAAAGGCTATTTTATGAGAATAAATTACAAAACTAAATGACACTTTTACATGTATTTGTTTTTAGAATTCAAATGGTGAAACGTTTACGCAATTCGCTGTTGTTGTTTCCCCATAAAGGGCAGTTGAAATGTCAACTGAGCACACAAACAGTCAGGGTTAATGATAAGACATTTATCAACAAATTGCCGTTGAAATGCTGGAGCCTAAGTCTACTTATGCGTTGTAGCACAAACGCAGTTCAATATCAGATCAGTAATAATGAGAAATTGGTAGGAGATTAGCAATTAGCAAGTAGATTATCAAACTTTACCATTGATATAAAAGTGTCTAATTTCGTTCTGAAAATGGCGAAATTTGTCACATTAGATAGTCTAACTACAAACTTCACACTATTACTGATTAGATATTGAACTGATATTTTGAAAAAGCGTTAGTAGACATGGGCACCTGCTCGTGTTTAATTCTAATTGTTTCATTATCT
This sequence comes from Leucoptera coffeella, assembly GCA_030578115.1. Taxonomy (NCBI): domain Eukaryota; kingdom Metazoa; phylum Arthropoda; class Insecta; order Lepidoptera; family Lyonetiidae; genus Leucoptera; species Leucoptera coffeella. Next base: position 158,919 of record JAMBLF010000922.1, read on the forward strand.
CGCACATGACTATTAGACATCCTTCGCCTTATGATCATCAGGCAACGTCACCGAAATTCATATACAACACTAAATAAGTCGTTCGTTCGAGCGTTTTAGTTCTGGACATGTACATACATATTTGTATTATATTTCTGAAAGGACCATTCCAAACAATCCATTGTCATTGTCGACGTACCTTTAATAGAAATTGTTTAGATTACACTCCGTGTTTTTATTAAAGACAGTCTTCGAACTTTATCTGTATAGGGTATTCAAAATACAGATGTGAAAATATTTAAAGAATATGTAGGTACCTATACAGATTTTACGAGAAATATTTCATCCGTATAAAATGTTTAAGATGAGCACGGTTCCATTATAATAGAATTTTCTTGAATGCTTTAGCAGTTTAACAATTTATGAAATCCTAAAACATAAGACGTTCTTATAAGTTTAAGTTATTTATGTTCAAGTTCAATGACTGTATAGATTGATTATACCATTACAATTTAATAGATTTGAAAACAAAAAGGTAAATTGTAATTGTAAAACATCAATTATTGAAACTTATAGATAAATAAAAATACATTTACGAAATGCGTCGAATACTACGTTGAGGGAAAACATCGTGAGGAAACCTACCTGTTCCCCGAACAGGTAATAGTTAGTGCTTGCAAATGGCGACATGGCTGACCATTTGTCACATTGGGTACTAACTATCTGGTCAACACGTGGGTTCAAGGTGGCCATAGAATTACTACCTTCGCAAATGCGGAGCGGGACACCTGAACCTGACTACCCCGCAAGGGCTAACGGTTGTGAAAGCGTTTGTCACAACAATACAAAACAAGATAGTCAAACAAATATAGAACCTATAAGAATATTAATGGAGAAGGACTTACTTGACGGAAATAAGATTAACGGAAAAGAAAGTACTTGAGATATGCTGCGATAAAGACATGCAAAATAAGTAAATAAAAAGATTTGAAACAAAATGATTGATTGAATTTTATTTTGATCTAGCATCACTCAAGTCATCACTGAATAAAGACGTTATGCGCAAAACGTTTCGTCACGATATTCTTAATTACATTAATTAACTTTTGTAACTGAACTTATGTCATTGAATTTATAATTTTATTACTCAGCCTGCAGTTATAATGTTGCAAAAATATTATCCACCATGCATGGAGAGTTACGTAATTGAACCAAAATTCTAGATACATTTCTTTGAGTGTTGACTGTGTAGCCCAATTAAGTATTTTTTTACTAAATGAGGGTACATCATAACGAGTGCTATTTACCTATTATTCAGGTTTACTATCATGCAGAACAGTTGCTTTTTTAGGCTGATAATAAGAGTAAATGGAAACAAAAAATATAGTAGTTAGCAAGTATTCCAAACGTATTAAAAACCAAAATTAGTTTCTTTACTTTCCAAACTCGTTTCTATACCAGTACAATTTGCGAAATATTTTAACCCCCATTAAAACCCTCTTTTGTTTGTTTTAGCAACAGTTAACTCTGGCACATAAGTTCGCTTTTTATTTATCATAACAACAACTAGCTTCTTACCTTACTTATCTTTTAAGTACTTAGCTACATAAATGACAGCTTATGTATCTGTAATAAGATGTTTGCACAAACAAGGTTTCCCTATTGGAAAAGCAGCAGCTACGTCCAAGCGTCGGCCACAATAACTGGCAAACAGAGGCCAGACGGACAGTCTATCACAATACTATGTGAAAGTGTTTTAGAAAGCGCCGTAGTGGACAGCGAGACTACACTCACCGAGCCCGCATCACGTACAAAGTTATATCAGACTAAATGGGATTTACATAATGCAATAGTTGCATTATGGCCAACTTACTGGATTACATTTGTCTTTAGATTATTCTTGAGATTTGTTTTATTCATGATCATAATATATTGAAAAGTCAACGTAGCTTAGTCGCTAAGTAACTTGACAGTACATATATCAGTGGAACCAGGGTTCAAACCTCAGATCTATATAATTTTTTGTAATGAAAATACATTTTCTAATTGCGCCAACTACTACGGTGAAGAAAAACATTACAGGGAATTCTATCTGTTCTTTGAACATGTAATAATCAGTGCTAGTAAATGGTGACACTGATTACCACCTGTATCGTTGAGTACTACTGACTATCCGATCAACACATGGGTTCGAGCTGGCCATAGAATTAGTACCTTCGCAATTGCACAATGCAAATTATCGTGAAAGTGATTGTCTATTTGCTGTCATAAAATAATGTGAATTATGTCATTGATTACTTTGGAGATAGTTATTTCAATAAAATTCAGCATCTATTGTGACGTCAAACAGCCATACTTCAAAATTCCTCATTTGTTTCGCTGCTACGTAAATGTTAGCATTACGAAATCAACTGGAAATATTGAATTACATGAATATAATATTAATAATGAATGTTAAATAATATTTTGAGTGAGTTATGACCACGTGACCATCATAGGGTTATTAACATTAACACTGCTAGTATTACGTAGTGATGTTATAGTACGGTAATTAGGCATTTTCATTTGATTATAATTTTGTGAGCAGTTTTCTAATTTTTTGCCAGTAACTACAAATATAAGTTAGTTATTATAATATGCATATACATCAAACTTTGCTTTACTCTCGATCCTTCCAGATTTTATATTATTATTAATTTCTTCGTTGCTGTTGCGTGGTACTTGTAATTCCGTGGTCGCCGAGATTCTGTTCACCCTGAATGATATTACGGGAACTGAATATACGTAATAATGTAAATAGATAAACAACGAACATAAATTTGCATCAAAAACACGTAACTTAGCAGTATATCTTCCACGTCCATATCGGAAATAGTGGCGTTAAATATTATTTTGTTACAACATCGAGTATTCCTTTTAAATGATCGATGGTAGATGCATATCGCGTCATATTGATACGAGTTAGTGACTTCCTCAAGATGTTTAAAGGCCCCAAATATTACATAATCACGAAAAAAATGCTTACTGATGTGGTGGTTAGATATAACGTTACCTGATGTTTCCTTTCCGTAATGTTCATAGTTGATTTTTTGCAATGCGCTTAATATAAATTGCTGAAATAATTCACCTTTTTCAAAATTATACCAGATTTAATAACATTACTATATACATATATAGGTATCTTAAATGTTATGTATTATTAGTAGGCACGATATTGTAAATTGTAAAACGAATAATATAGAAATAAATTTTCATATTGGCATGTTTCACCTGCATAGTTGGTGCTCTGTTTATGAATAACCATTTACGTATTTTAGTCCTTTTCAATGCGGTCAGAATCTCAGACACTTTATAATATCCCCTGGTCACTTTTTGGTGGGAATATTGGGGAAGTTTTGTCACCAGGAACACTGATAACAGGTTGCTAATAATGGTGCTCTAAGGTATAAAACCTGACAGAAATAGATAGTAATAGTCAGTCACGTGCAGCACAATCGTAAAGGTTGCTTTCCTTGGTTTTATGTTACGTTTAACAGTACTGTAGAATATTGAACAAATAATTGAAAATGTTTGGAATGTTAATTTCGTTCGGTTCAACTTAGTATTCAAGACAATGTCCTCTACGTAAACATTCCAATAAACGTACTACTTAATCTTGGACTAACTATTATGTTACTGTTTACTAGTTTAAATGCCAAAGTACAATAATAAACACACGATTTGTGATAAAAGTATTATATTTATGTCGTGAGACCTCTTTATTAATACCATACGTTACAGAAGAGAAGAGAAGGAGTATTATTCGGTAATTCTGTCAGAAGAATAATATATTGAGAAAAAAATATACAACGTGAAGAGATTGTAGAACTTGTTGCATACCTTTCTATACCATATACTAGTATAGAAAACACTATACTTATGTCCACCTGGCAGGATTTGTGCAACCCTGTTTCTTGTTTGACAGTGGCACTAGGTGTTAGTGGCGTGTTGTACACTTGATCGCCCATCTATTGACAGGCCAACCTCATTATCACCTTGCATAACTGCGATATCGAGTTTGGTTCATATTTTTAATCAAAATAATAGATTACTTAATTGCTATGACTTTTTAAGCATGTCATAATAAGGTAACTAGAGACTGGTAGTAAAGGAATCTGTTGAGCGATTGGTTAGGAACCTGTAACTTGTTGAACAATTTGAAGTACCTGCAACTGTCATAATAATGATTAAGGTAATCGAAGAATTATTGGCTCCGGGGTATTCTCAAAACCCAATACACAATATAATATATAAGTACTTACAATACATAATATAAGGACTTGAATATATAAATACTAGTATGTTTATGTTAAAATCCTTGAATCCCTCATAATTGCGCGATCACTTCAATCTCAGCCCCTGGTAAGCCAAAACGGAAAGCCTCCTTTTTGACGGATCGGCGCCGGGTTTGGTTCGGCCTTGCGACCTTTCTAGAACATTGAGGAGACCATTTTGACCGCTACTTTGTGGGATGGTCTTCTGGTCTTCTCAGTGTGTGCCCAATCCGTCGCCATTTCCTTCGCTGAATCTTCACATCGATTCGCTCCTGGTCCGTACATACATACTAGTATATGTTTATAAAACTACTAGTAAACATGTACAGTTCTTACATACAACATATAAATTGTAAACTATCATACAAAGCTTGTAAACAGAAAATGTGTTTTCACAATTCACATGTAACAGAGCCTTAACAAGCGACGTTCGATTGAACTTTGATCAGAAGAACCAATAACCTGATGAAGCCCATTCATGGGGCATTACGTCAATTGCAGCCACTTTTATTTGGCCCAATAACCGTTTATGGTCGCCATTTTATTTTTATGAACGCCCGGTTAATGCACGTGGTACTTTTATTATTTATAGTAAAGTAGTTTTATGCATAAAGTATGAAAAGATGTTCGTACTTTACATGAAATATAGAACTGTAGAGAATACATAAACTTTACGAGTGGAATCCTACCTTGAGCATACTTTACGTCACGTATCATATTCCTGAGCACAAAGATGTGAGAAAATTAGAAATATTGGTGACAGTAGTCATACTTTCGACGTAATAATAATCTGTATAACAATATTCGTGTTCCCTGCCATACGTAGAGGAAAATCAGTATTATATAATGTATTTCGGATTTTTAAAGTACATATATTTATTTGACATCGGCGTGACGTTGTTATTATTCATTTACATAAAACTAGTTTACGATAAGTTACTTACAAACATTATTTGTCAAAGTTACCTCAATCTATCATGGTCGAAGGACACAGGGGCAAAAAGTAGTGTAACAAGACATTAGACTTCATTTGCTACACTGCTCGAACCGATACTAGCCTGCGGCGGTGCCGAGGAAACGATACTTTATAAATAAACGGCAGTCGGAAGTATAAACGGGAGGTAGGTAGTTCAAACAAACCAGGCTACCTGCATAAAGCCTTAACTTAAGAAAGCCAATCAGATTTTCTGGTTTTTGTCAGTACGTGTGTTTGAAAAATCATAATCGTATCTGCTCTGGTGTTAAACATATTTACAACGTGTTTATGCTTTTGATATGAAGGTCAAAAGGAAATTAGATTTGTGATTGAGCGTTCAGTGTATTTGTAACGGCGAGCTCTTAATTTTAGTTTGTAGTGGAATTGGTCTCGTTTTAAACTGCCAATATATGAGGTATTATTAATATTGTAACACTGGAAGGTATTTCACACTTATTGATGAGTATTATCAACTTTTAATGAAAGAATGAAACGCATAATTGCATAACATTAAGTAACATTAAAGCTTCGTTTGGCAATGTGTGATCTTCGAGTGTTTCCCAATGTTGACAGCATACTGCACATTCCGTTTTGACAGAAATCATCGTCCGGTAACTCTGTTAGCTGTGTAAACATACTTTAAAACTATTTTATTGCTTATACTTAATATTGCCACGCTCGTTTGGGATACCTCATACATTACGTATGATACGTTAGAAGTGCCTTTAAATGGCGCCGCAGCCCAGTGTTTATGAGAAGGTTGTCAAGGTCAAGGAAAGAGGTTGGTTAGGATCTGGAAAATGGATATACGTGATCTCTTCCGACTTGTCAATGGGTCTCCCATTGGTGTGATGTACATACATAAATACGCTTCACCACTTGTGTAAACACCCTCCCTTTTTATTGTGGCGGGATAGTTATAATGTGGGTATTGGATATCTCATTTTACCTAAGAGTATTTAAATATTATTGTCAGTTGTTAAATGCGTCTAAGGTGTACAGGTTAACCCTGTAGTCAAACTCTGAATATGTGATTTTTTTTAGTTAATATTAGGATCAAAAGAAATAATTTCATTTCACATGAGAATTTTGTAGATGTCGAGGTTTTTTTATTTACATTGTAGATTATAATCGAAATCTGCGTGTCGGCGTAGGAAACTTTTAAATGTTCTGACATTTATAGTATCTCATATTGTATATTTATTGTCGGTTGAAAAAACCTATCAAACCTGTTTTGACATCTAGTTTCGTAGCTCAAAGACCAAAATAGCCTAGCGTTGCATTGTACTTTAAGTTTTTTGTTATATATTAATTTATTGCTTATAGATTATTATTTTATTATGATACTATGTTAACCCTCTACTTCTAGTGAGATCAATCATTATATTAAGTTATTCTTTTAAATTTCTTTGAGATCATGTATTTCTCGTTCAATTCAATACTTCAAAATAATACTGACTTTCTGCTGTTTTTCATATCGTAGGATCCAACTAAGGGACTAAGGGTAAATGGAATAAATTGTGTGATGCACTAGCAACTTGTTACCAATTTTCCGTCTGACATCATAACCCCAATTCTGCTAAAAAGTGAGGTGATATCGTGTCTGCGAAGTTTTGTCTGGCCTGAGGGAGATTAAAGGGCGTGAATGTAAAACCTATCGATAGATTAGATTTTTTTAGATGTGAGTTTGAGGAAACCTGTTCAGGGACCTGATTCATTATTACTTATTTTGCAGAAATAATGCAGACTTTATCATGTTGTCTTCGATTAATCAAATACCTTAGAACTACAGTATAATAACATAAAATCAAACTTTAAATCAACTGAAAATATTTACAAAAGCTGTTAAAATATTTTGTTTTTACTTTATATACATTCATAACTTTTCGTTTTGTTAAAGAGCTGTTTGAACGTTAGTCACGTTCCATATTCAATTTTGCTGTTTGTGTAATGGTCTAGAATTTATTTTTACTTTGATGCCCTGATAAGAATCCAAGTGAGGACATATTTTGGCCAATGCGGTCCACACTCACTAACCTTCACCTTATTAATCTAATTAGTCACGACTGTGTCTAATTAACTTTTGGTGCGAGTGCACCTCCCTTACCGCAAATTACGTAACTTAAGTTGTTAGGTTCAGGTCACGTTCAGATTTCACAATTGACTGAATAAACACCATAATCTAAAAAAACAAAACAAACAAACGCGTTCACGACCATTAACCTTTGCGGGGTAGTCAGAGGTTGAGGTGTCCATCTCGCAATTGCGAATGTAGTAGTTCTATGGCCACCTCGAAGCCACGTGGTGATCAGATAGTCAGTACTCATTGTGGTAGGTGGTAAGCCATGTTGCTATTTATAAGCGCTAACTATTATCTGTTCGGGGAACAGGTAGGTTTCCTAACGATGTTTTCCCTCACTATAGTATTCGACGCATTTCGCAATTGTATTTTCATTACCATAATCTTAATTCTTGGAATAAGGCATGCCATTCCTTTGTTGTGCAGTGATAAGTAAGTACATCTTGTTTTTTATTGAGTTGCAATGGTATGATGATACACACGGTGAGGAATCTAAAACAAGGTCGTTAATAAATAAATATTCGTTATTGTTTTTCCCATGTTTGTTGTAGATTACAAGATCAGTGTTGATCAGTAAATCTAAACAGATATGCTTTCTTTTCCAGTTTATTATAAAAGACTACTGAGAGACTAAGACTACGTTAATTTTCTTACTGTCAAAGGTTATTAGGAACAATCTATAAAGTTGAGTCATGTTTCAAAGAACGATTTCTTGGAAAAAATCTAGCAAACTAGACCAGGTCACATCTTAATAAACCTAGTTATGAAATGCACCTAATGACATAATTAGTACGGAGCCAAGCGCCGACCTTAGGCTTAACAAGTGCGAAGCCTAGGCGAACATAACCTAGGTATCTGATATAGCCTAGGTTAGTGCTACGTTTAAACACTACATTACTGAACATCTGCAAGTTACCTTAAAAACGTAGCTGTATGGTATTAAAATATTGTTTTCTTTGACTTTATTCCACTTGGGCTAAGAGTGGCTAGCAATTTGTAATCAATGTTTCATTTGGCATCATATTATTTTTGATTCTAAATTGACCAAGAATACATCATCGTGTCTTCAAGCCTCTGACCATCCCAAAAAGGATTAGATAACATATAAGATGTATGCATTTGATATTGATAAGCGTCCTATATTTAAAAATCCTTTGAGAGGTAATTAATGGTTTTCTTCGCATCTTTAGCTCTCGAGTACAGCGCAGTAAGAAAGCGACAAAATAAACCTCCATTCGATAAAACCCGTTAAATACTTGTTCCATTTTATGTTTCTTGTAAATATAAAATATGTGTACGTAATAAGGCTAATAAATTTCAGCGACGTAATAAACATTTGTCACAATCGTTCAAGGTTACAATCGAGGATTATTTATCTGGATGGGAAGTAAAATTTGTAATATAGGCCAAAATAAATAGATACGATTTCGTTCAATAACAACCAATGCAACCTTGTCATAATGCAACTATGTACTCATTCATACTCGTATGTATCTGAACTCGTACAAGCAATAAGCATTTCTTAATAAGTCGATTTGCGAGCAGGCTGGTGTCGAATTCACCTAGTTTTCACCGCAGTTCATTACACATGTAGGAAAGTGCACGGAATGTCATCATAGCTGAATAGTAAATCAATGTCTTGGTGCTTGGTAACGAGAACAAATTGTGCTCTATAGGATTTGTTTAATTAAACAAGGTCGCTATCACCTTGTCACAGGTTTACGAATAATTATCAATTCGACTCAGCTCAGCTCAGTTTTTTGGGGTTTGATTCTGTATCAGAAAGTTCAAATCCTGCTTGAGCATGTACCAATCGAAATGAAATTTAATGTGGATTTCTTTGTACACTTTCTTAATAAAAAAACATTCATGAAATGCATCGAATACTACGGTGAGGTAAAACATCGTGAGAAAACCTACCTATTCCCCGAACAGGCGATAGTGTTGTAAATGGGGACATGGCTTACCACCAGTCACATTGAGTACTGACTATCTGGTCAACACGTGGGTTGGAGGTGCCCATAGAATTACTACCATAGCAATTGCGGAGATGGAATCCTGAACCTGTAACTACACTTTTTTGTTTTTATACTAGTAATAACCTAGCCTAGAATCGTAGCTAATATTTACACAAATAGGTATGCCTGTTATTCCATCTCTTTCGGGATAAGCATCTGGATGGAATTAATGTAGCCATTCTCTACTCTAACTAATAAATTTTCATGATATGGAGCTCATGTTTTTGAGAGACTCGTGAATTATTCTACAAGAAAACGGGACGTATCGCGTATATTTTATAAACAAAGAAAATTCTTTGCGATAAGTCCCGTTCTCTTGTAAAATGAATATCGAGCTAAATGAATCATTTAAGAATTCTTATGTCGATTTGCAATTATCAATAACTGTACAAAACAACTCTTATAATATATAAAGTAATCTAGTAAGGACATTCAACAATAGACAGTAAAATAGAGCAGCGATTTAAAATAGTCTCGATCGGAAATCTACCAGAGACCCTCGGTAATGATATATTGACAATAAAGCTCTATTTTTTTCCTGTACCTTTATTTAAACACTGTTTAAAGAACTGTCTAGATTGTGAGTAAATATAACAGGGATGCAGGTTAATAGTCTCAGACGTTGCTTGAATACACACTAGATGTCGCTCGGTACACGTATGAACTGCTAAGTGGATTAAGAGAATACTGTTTGCATGTCAATCAGGCGTTTGTTGCATACAGTGAAGATAATACGGTTTTTGCATTGTTGTGTGATGTGTCCTTATTGGGTTTTTTGTGTTGTTTACGACACTAAAGTTACGAAAACTAGTTTTATATTAAGAGTTACTAAATACAAATCAATTAACAAATAATGTGATTGATATAACCAATTAGTATGAGCACCAAAAACTATTGACATGGAATGTTTCTGATAATTATAAATAAATAACACTGGTTGAACTAATTCATCGTCATCATGTCTTTAGTATCTGGTACGTATTGTTTATAAAAATGATTATTTATGTTTTACATACATGTTGTACATACATGTATTCACGCTTCTACAACTCCGACGGGATATAGAGAGACTATCGATCGCCACTTGCAACACTCCTGACGAATTTCTCTTGCTTCACTCACACCAATATTTATTACAAATAATACAAAATTCAGGTAAGTATCTTACTTCCAATTCCTAATTCAGGACACATACTTTCTACGATTGATAGCGTGTGACCACCCACATCAATGTAGGTTATCTTGTTTGCGACTTCGCTTTATCAGTGTGGACGCGTCACAGAAAATGCCCAATACAATTGGAGTCCAGACTATTCCGATTTACCTTCGTCACAAATGGAAAATGACCCACAATCGACCACTTCCTATCTGGGCTTACCTTGCAAGACGCGAGGAGTTTGGAGGGAATAACAAATTAAGTCATTACTAGCACTAGATTTTCCATTGTAAACAAACGTTAGATTGAAAGAGTATTGCGTAATAAATTTTATATGACGTTATATTTTTTTGATTCGTTTTCTATGTTCTACTGATAAGCTAAATATAATTGAGAGTTATTGTTATTGAGAGTTAATAGATTATGCCATGAAGTAAAATAGTGAATTTAAGTCAATATACTATAATATACTATGTTTATCCTTTTAGAGATTACTTTGATGATGTGTCGATAATTGTTGCTTTAAATAATAATTCATTTAAATAATAACTTTCTTCACATCATGGAAATGAATTACATATATGCGTTACATTAATTAAAAATATATGTTAACATAACAAAAAAAGTATGTAGCTTTCATTTTCCATATACTTAAAGTATTGAGTATTTTGAAGCAATAATATAATACCTATGAATAGGATAAATTAAAATCCTACATTCCATGTTAGAAACTGAATGCCACCTCGAGTGGGTCACAGCTGTCAACTTGTATGAAAAATATCGATAAAAGACTGTAGCTATTAGTCAAAACTTTTTATGCAAACATACTGAATAATTTCTTGCGTTTTTAGGACGTCGCTTCTAGGTTACATGATTAGATATGATCCGGCGGCAGATTTTATGTACAATTTATTCATAATTGAAAGAAATTTACGCAATCAACTCTTGATTATTTCCTTTTCGTTTGTCATGCATTTTTCCTGCAGGTATTCAAACCCCACTTTTTCATTCCTTGTAAACCACTTGCTATTGTGAAATCCCTTCTATGACACTGTTACATAGTAATAATTCTAGCGTTCATTGTAACCCCTAACCTGAATCAACAATCGCATTACAACGGTATTCATTCGACTTAATCTACCACACCCAACTTTCACTGCCTTACACAACAAAAGAAATATTTACATTATATTGTATTTAGTCCGGAATATACATATTCAGTGTAATCTATTGACTTATAAACTTTAACATATGAACGATTACAGATAGAATTTTTCAAAACTTAGTGACAACTGACAAGTTATACATTTTTAAATATCCTTACATCCTTACATTCGATGAAACTTAGGCTTAGACATTCGCATACAATAACAAGAGACTAAGAGATATATTGTAATCTTTTAAATCTTTATCTTTTTAAACACCATGCAAAAGATGAAATAAGTTATCTGTACCAAAAATGTGACTGAGGAGATTACGCCTTAAGATATATTGGAACTTTGTGTTTATGTGTCTTTATAAGTATAAGTGTGATTTTAGTGAACACGAGTGTCCTGCGTCTTGCGAGACACTGATTTATGATCACATGATGGCTGTAGGGTCAAGGACA